>JASTWL010000634.1:0-104341 GCA_035220575.1 Temnothorax rugatulus | reverse complement strand
AAAAACTATAAGGAAGCAATGTGCAGGTTCTACTTGCACACTTCAAAACTATGAGGAAGCAATGTGCAAGTTTCTACTTGTTTCGTCAGCCTTTTCCTCGTTTTCGTTTTCTTCGTTTTCAAGCCCATTCCGAGCTTCGTCTTACAAGGGGACCTTCAGGCTAACGGATTTTTTGTTTTTTTTTTTTTCGTACTTACTGTACTTGAGGGTCATCACTCGGACATCAATTTCCCAAAGTATTAAGGCGCGCTTTTCAAAAAAACTCGAGAAAATCGACTTTGAAGAATTCCGAGCGCGCTATGTACACAGAATTTTAATTTTAATGTAAAATTTATCAAATCCATGCTAATTAATATTTAATCGTTTTCAATTTCGTTTTTAATGAAAAACTTACATCTTCTTATTTTGAATATTGGTACAAAAATGAAAAACGTCAGGTAGGAAATAAAATGGTTTTATATTTTTGAAAATTACGAGAGAATACAGCGCAAAAATGATATTAATAAAAATATTGTATAATTTTTAAAAGTGAATTATATGATATGAAATATATAGTTTAAAATATATTGTATACAGTCGTTTTACACGTCAATATTGCACGAACCAGGATGATATTCATTGTAAAATCAAGGGAAACAGTAAGTTTCACGGCATCTAGCACACCGTACGAACGCAGATATTTTACAGGCATTTTAATTAATTCCCGAGAAGATTGCATTAAAATTCAATCTATTGTACATCACCAGCTGTTCTCTCCAATCTTTAAGAACATGATTTGATACGCGTGGTTCGCTTCAAACCTTTGTGATGACAGAGACATTTTTATGAACGTCAATGAAGTATGTTTTCCAATAGACATTTTAAAAAAAACCTTGCGCCTGTAAAATATCTGCGTTCGTACGGTGTGCTAGATGCCGTGAAACTTATTGTTTCCCTTGCTTTTACGATGAATATCATTCTGGTTCGTGCAATATTGACGTGTAAAACGACTGTATACAATATATTTTAAATTATATATCTCATATCATATAATTCACTTTTAAAAATTATACAATATTTTATTAATATCATTTTTGCGCTGTATTTTCTCGTAATTTTCAAAAATATAAAACCATTTTATTTCCTACCTGACGTTTTTCATTTTTGTACCAATATTTAAAATAAGAAGATGTAAGTTTTTCATTAAAACGAAATTGAAACGATTAAATATTAATTAGCATGGATTTGATAAATTTACATTAAAATTAAAATTCTGTGTACATAGCGCGCTCGGAATTCTTCAAAGTCGATTTTCTCGAGTTTTTCTGAAAAGCACGCCTTAATACTTTGGGAAATTGATGTCCGAGTGATGACCCTCAAGTACAGTAAGTACGAAAAAAAACAAAAATCCGTTAGCCTGAAGGTCCCCTTGTTAGCCTTCATGGCCGCCCAGACGGCTGTAGCGGCAGCTCTCTCTCCGAGAGTCGAATCTCTCGCGGTAATGCGTTTTCGCGCTCCCGCAGCGAGTATCTCGTCCGCCGCGTGTCTCTCGGCGAGATCGCTGTTACGCGAATAGGCTATGTCGTGCTCGCGACACGCCGCGTCCAATGGATTAATACCTTGATCGTCTCTCGCCAATCGTTCTCGTAAACGAGTTCCCGGACCGCAAAATTGATAGCCGGGAATGTGTAATTCGAACGGAAGTGCGTTTATCGCGCGATTTAACAGACCTCCACCAATTTTTTTCGTTGACATTCGCCGCAATCCTTTATCAATGGCGCGGGACCGTCGACGTGCGTTCGCTGCCACGGTTGATTGTAATGCTCGTAACAGCGACGATATGTCTGAACCTCCAAATCCGCCCTTATATGTTCCGGAAGCTTGTCCCACATGTAGTGGACGTGATCGCCGCACGTTTGCAATAGAACGGCTTTCGGCACAAATTGCAGCTGTTCGGCGCTCAAGTCGCGAATATCGGAAGGTCTCGACAGTAGGACGAACATTTTTGCTACTGAGCGATTCGCGGTTCCGCTCGTCTATAAATAGGCGTTCGAGTCAGCCAGAGAGTCGGCAGTGTGGAAAAAAATGCGATTCGTGCGACAAACCGTTGGCGATTCGCGACGAATTGCGACGACAGATCACGGTCGATGGTGGGCAACGCGGAGAAAACGCAGGCACGGTACGATGCTGCCGGCTACTATACGCGCGATCATTTGCGAACCCTCGAATTGCGGTAAAACCAACGTTCTGATTAGCTTGCTGAAAGTCCGCACGGTGTACGTTTCGAAAACGTGTACGTATACTCGAAATCGCTGCAACAGCCGAAATACCGATATCTGGAGAATTTATGGCATCGATCGACGAAATCGGCTACTTTACGTTCTCCAATAACAGTGACGTCATTCCACCGAGCGACGCGCGTCCAAACTCGATCTTCGTCTTCGATGACGTAGCGTGCGATAAGCAAGATGCTGTGAGAGAGTATTTCTCAATGGGCAGGCATTCGAGCGTTGACTCCTTCTATCTCTGTCAGACGTACGCGAGAATACCTAAACATCTGATACGCGACAACGCGAATCTGCTGATCCTGTTCAAACAGGATGGTACCAATTTGAAACATGTATACAACGATCACGTGAATACCGACATGCCGTACGATGAATTTTGCTCGTTGTGCCACGATTGTTGGCAACAAACGTACGGATTCGTAGTGATAGACAAGAACAGCGCGCTTTCGAACGGTCGATACAGAAAAGGATTTAACGTGTTCGCGATACCGTAAGAGCGGTCAGTCGTCGCCGATACCTCGTCGAATGTGAAACGTTAGCGTTACAGAGATCGACGCTCCGCTTTGTTTTCCCGCGATGGCCGCGATCGACGGGAGCGAGAATATTCGCGAACGCGAGAAGATCGTGAAAGAGATTGCGAAAACGAGCGATTCGATTCGCAAGAAACTTCGCGCTTTGAAGACCGGTAAGATCGAGAAAAGCATTGAGTTGGTCACGCACTTCAAGCCTCTCGTCGAACCGCTGAAAAAGATCGCCGACAACTCGAGCTTGATCGCGGTGAAGGAGGAGCCGGAAAGCGTCCTCAAGGAAGGGGATGCTACACCGAAGAGAAAAAGGAAACGATTAAGCTCTTGGTCGGATGGCTTCGGGCCGACGCCGCGTAAATTTCTTAAATCGAAACGATCGAAAGTTGCTCCACCGAATGAACCACCGGTAACCTTTACACCTATAACCTCTACACCGTCCGCGACGACGCAAACCTTGCAACCTACGGTGTTCGAATCACTCGCGAGCGATGATGTTTTCGAAAGCGTGAACAAGAGTAATCTCGAGACGTCCATTCGAGAGCAGTTGGAGACAGCGGAGGGTCGAGAAACGTTTGAAGAAATGGCGCCAAATTACTTGGGTCTGTTGAGCAAAAAGTACATCGAAGCTGTTTTGAGCGACGATCGAAAGATAGGACACCGTGTACGGCGTTTATTTCGACAACGATGGAATGATGCTCGGCAATAAACGTTTTGACGTGGACAACGCGGATAACATAATTATCGACGGCGTACATTACATTGGAACACCCGGTATTTACGAGTTGATCTTCAAGAAAAAACCCGACGACGACATCTACACGGAGGACGACATGCAAAAATACAAGAGCATCCTGTTGGTGACGAGCGCGCATAAACGCAATCACAATGCACATGCTCCATTACTGAGCATACAGGGGATACAAGTATAAACACCTAATCGCACCGTTGTTACCTATCGAATCCAGAAAGAAAAAATCTGGAAAGGGATTATCCATGTCTCGCGCGATGACGCTAACCGACAATAAGATCGACTACGTGCACTGAGACGATCCCAACGAGCTGGTTGATCGTCTCCGATTGCTCGACGCTTCGCGTCAAGCTGGCAACAATGCCCACGACAATGAGATCATGTCGATCATCGAGGAACTTCGCGAAGCCGGGCTTATTATAAATTAAAACGGTGCAACGGCGATCCGTTCAGTCAGCGTCGAAATGCCGATCAACAAATTTGGATTGTTCGAGCACAACGGAGACGCGACAAACTCCATTTCGTACCATCAGTGGAGCGGTTTACTGAGAAATTTCATGCGCGAAAAAGCTCTGTGTCGCACCGCTACGGACTTTGACGCAAGGTCGCGCAAGATTCGTCGCGTAGCGCAACCTGAGACTGACGGTGACGCGGTTAACCAACTATACGTGGATCAGTGCGTTAAAAATTTGATAGATCAACGGAAAGAGTCAGACGAGAAGCTTACCGCGTTCGATAAAGATTTGCAAGCGTTACAGACTGCGGTAAACGAGCTTCGCCATTCGACTACCGTTGAATCAGTCGCGACAACGAACATCAATGGATAAACGGTTCAGCAGAAAAGACTATCGAAAGGCGACGAGTGAAGAGAGGCAACGGATGATTAACGACGGCTACGAACAGCAACGAACGATTCGAGAACGATTGTCGGACGGCTGTCTTACGGTTCAAGAACGGTTGTCGGACGGTTGTCGAACGGTTCAAAAATAGCTCAGAAACGATTACGAGCGGTTTAGAAACAGCTACGAACTACGCGGAGATAGAAAAGGCTTCAAACGGCTAAAGAACGTCGACGACGACGACGACGATGAGTGACAAGAAGCAGTCAACTGACGACGACGACGAACGACAACGAACGATTCATGAACGGCTGTCAGACTACTGTCGAACGGTTCACGAATGGCTCAGAAGCGGTTACGAACTGTTCAGAAGCGGTTATGAACTGTTCAGAAACTGCTATGAACGATGCACTAGAAGCAGAAACGGCGACAACGAAACATGAGACCGTTAAAATCCGATGTACGTAAAAATATCGAAAAGCGGCGGTTGGTGGACGAACTGCACGCTTCGGCGAGAAGAAATTTTCCTCGCAGACACGTCATAGTGCAAGGGTACGACGACCTATGGCAAGCTGATATCGTCGAGATGCGTCCGTACTCACGTTTCAACGAAGGCTACCACTACATGCCTACCAACATACTTACCGTCATCGATGTGTTGAGCAAGTACGCGTGGGCCGTGCCGCTCAAGGGTAAAGGCGGCAGCGAGACAGTTGACGCTATCGCTGAGATCATTCGACGCAGCGGGAGGTGCCTTAGTAACCTACAAACCGATATGGGGAAGGAATTTTACAACACCGACGTGCAACGTATCGTGAGGAAACACGGCATCAATCATTATTCCACGTATTCGGTGATGAAGGCGTCGGTCGTCGAGCGATTCAATCGCACGCTCAAGAACGACATGTGGAAGATGTTTACGCTCAACGAAAATTACAAGTGGGTCGACGCCTTGCCGCGACTCGTGTCGGATTACAACGCGCGCAAGCATCGAACGATCGGCATGCGATCCGTCGACGTTACCCCCACGATCGCCGAAAGACTCTTGGCTACCGTATACAGCGCGATAAAAATCGCGGGTCCGGCAAAATTCAAAGCGGGCGACTCGGTGCGCGTTAGCAAGTACAAAACAATTTTCGAGAAGGGTTACACGCCGAATTGGACCACCGAGGTGTTTAAGATCGCTAAAGTACAGCGTACCAACCCCGTAACCTATCTACTCGACGACTATCATGGAAAATCCGTCGCTGGGGCGTTCTACGAGCACGAGTTGCATCGCGCGACTTATCCGGACGTGTATCTCGTGGAGAAAGTACTGCGCAGGAGGGGCGACGAGGTTTACATTAAATGGCTGGGATTCGATGGATCGCACAATTCATGGATATCCAAGGACAATGTTATTTAATTTGTGCAAACTGTATTTTATTCATAACATAAAAAAATGCAATATGTAATACATGTAAAGTGTTTGAAATATGAAATACACATAAAGTACGTAAAAAATATGAAATACATACATGTGCAATATCTTTATTAATATTCTTTCCAATACTGTAATATAATATACGCACAATACGTTACGTTATACTACATACATACGTTATACTACTACATTATATATATATATATTATGTAAACGGGTTAAATCACGAAATCCTCAATATTCTTCCTTGTACTATTTGGTAAAACATGTATTGGGCATTTTATATCAGTCGAACTATTTGCATTTTACTTTAAATATTAGAGATTAAATCAGTGTACAATGGCTTTAATGTGTACTGAGTGCGCATCAGTTTTGCCAATGAAAAACGCTATATCTGAACGAAGCCATAGCCGGTATTCATAATCAGATCTTATTTCAAAATCGTCTTAAGTAATATCTTAAGATGCTAATACGGCTCTGTGATTGGTTTATAACATCTTAAGACTGAGTTTCCACTGAGCGCGTCACACGTCGCGTCACACAAGTTAACCAATCAAAACAACCCATTTTGATCCCATCACAAGTAATGTAATAAAATGGGATGTTTTGATTGATTAATTTGTGATGACGCGACGCGTGACGCGCTCAGTGAAAACTCAGCCTAAGATCGTACTTAAGATGGTTTTAAATATAAGATTCGACTATACAGGGTGATCCGAAACTATCGTTTGTCCTTAAAATGTCGTATTCCTGACTTAATTTTGAGACGATTTTTCTTTTACCAAAACTTTGTCCGAAGCTTAGTTTTTGAGTTATTACAAGAAATAGTCAGCGAATCACGGAACGAGTACGGAAGGTAGGCAGGGGCGGTGCGACTCACCGTCGGCTCCCGTCATACTTCGAGCAGCTCAAAGATTATACGAGACTGGCAATGTCCTTCCGAACATGCACGACACTGGGAGAGATCGCGAGGCGAGAGATTTGCGGGGCATGGAGCAAGTTGTACGTGTTTTCGAGCTTAATCCTGAAACGAGTATTCGGGAGGTTGCTCGAGAACACAATCTATCCTATGGAACTGTACAAAGAGTACTCAAAGAAGAAAAGTTGCACGCATTTCACTACACACGCGTGCAACATTTGGAACCAGGAGATCATCATGCAAGAAGAACGTTCTGCGAAGATTTTCTGAGAAAAGTAGATCGAGATCCCAGATTCTCTTCTCGTGTGATCTTCAGCGATGAATCATTCTTCACACGAGAAGGGCATTTTAATTCGCATAATATGCATTTTTGGAGCGATGAAAATCCCACAGTTACGCGACCCAGAAGCTTCCAAACTCGCTGGAAAATAAATATGTGGGCTGGAATAATGGAAACTCAAATACTTGGTCCGATTGTTCTTCCGGATATTTTAACTGGCCAAACATACTTGGAACTTTTAAGAGATAATCTACCAGATTTCTTAGAAGAAGTTCCATTATTAGAGAGAAACAAGATTGTGTTTCAACAAGACGGTGCTGGGCCACACAACGCCAGAATTGTAACAAATTACTTGAATGAGCACTTTCCTGAACGCTGGATGGGTCGGTACGGTCCGATACGTTGGCCCGCAAGATCTCCGGATCTCAATCCTTTAGATTTTTTTTTATGGGGATATTGTAAGGAAAAAGTTTATAAAACGCTTCCCCAGGATGTCGACGATTTAGATACAAGATTGCGACATGCTATTTGGGCCATCGACGAAGAAATGATGGAGAACGTCGAAAGAAATTTATTAAAACGCCTGAGAGCTTGCGTTAGAATGGATGGTGGTCATTTTGAGCACCTGTTATAAAATTTTTTCGACTTCAAACCAATCCACTTTTCTCAGAGCGACCAAAGATAATCCGCTCTTTTCAGAGCGACCAACGCATTTCTACGTGGAACATCTTGTAATCGCAGCATTAGCTACACGTTTTTGTAAGTACCGCGGAGGTTTCAGTCAAACACAAAACACGTGTCTCGCGCCAATCACGCGTAAAGCTCCTTGCACAATAGGCGATAGCGATAGCGATAGCGACAGCGACAAAGGTGCCGACAAAGCTGTAGCTACAGCTTTGTCGGCACCTTTGTCGCTGTCGCTATCGTTATCGCTATCGCCTATTGTGCAAGGGGCTTAATGGAGATGCAATCGAACGCAGTGTGAATCCTCCATAATGTCACATGTTTACGTTCGGCAGCGCTAGTACCAACATGACCTGTTGACTGCTTGTTGTCGTCGAGAAGTATCCGCATCGAGCATCGTGTAATAGGCTTAACGTGCGCTGTGCAGTTAAGTATTTAACGCGTTTCTTTCATATAGTGATTTTAATAATTAATTAATCGGTAGTAATTAATTGCATTAACCGTTACAATTGTTCTTGATCGAGTGCGCGAGTAAATTCGTAAAAGTGTTGATTACGTGATACAATTAACGAAAAAAAGGAAAACTTCTACTTAATTCAGTAATTAAGTAGATACAGTTAATGTAATCAAGTAAGAAGTTTTCCTTTTACTGTCATGTGATTGTGCGTAATGTGTTTCTTTCTTCGAGTAATTCTCAGTCATCGAACAATTAATCGGTAGTAATTAACAGTGATAAACCGGTAGATTTGTTTATTAATCTTATCGGTCAAGTCATCTTATCATACAATTTCTCAAAAAAAAAAAAAAACTTCTCGCTTATTACTCGGTGTGTCTCTCGCACATGGGAACGTCTCATTGATATCAACGGTCATGAAGCAAATATTCATCAGCAGTATGAAGACATCGAATCTCTGCAAGGTAAGAATGAATGATACTACGTTTACGCGAGCGTTACTTTTGTAGTAACTTACGATAATTCACTCGTTTACGCGGAGTAAATTATCGTAAGTTACTACAAAATCCCGTTTACGCGAAGGAATTATCGTAAGTTACTACAGAAGTAACGCTCGCGTAAACGTAGTATGAGTGAGTAATTGTGTGTGTGTGTGTGTGTGTGTACGCGTACATCCATCGCTTGTAGCAAGCACCGAGCACCGATCGCAGCGAGCACCCCACATAATCACCCGCGTCGGACGGTGAGTCGCGCCGCCCCTGCCTACCTTCCGTACTCGTTCTGTGATTCGCTGACTATTTCTTGTAATAACTCAAAAACTAAGTTTCGGACAAAGTTTTGGTAAAGGAAAAATCGTCTCAAAATGAAGTCAGGAATACGACATTTTAAGGACAAACGATAGTTTCGGATCACCCTGTATAGCGAGATGCCACTGTTACTCGATAACCTTGTAACGCGTAACGAAATTTATTTCGTTACTTGTTACAAATGTAACGAGTAAGTAAATTTCCTTCGTTACTTCGTTACACATGTAGCGAAATGCCACTGTTACTCGATAACCTTGTAACGCGTAACGAAATTTATTTCGTTACTTGTTAAAAATGTAACGAGTAAGTAAATTTCCTTCGTTACTTCGTTACACATGTAGCGAGATGCCACTGTTACTCGATAACCTTGTAACGCGTAACGAAATTTATTTCGTTACTCGTTACATTTGTAACGCGTAACAAAATTGATTTCGTTACTCGTTAGAAAAGTATCGACTAAAAAAATTTATTTCGTTACTCGTTACATTTGTAACGCGCAACAAAATTAATTTCGTTACTCGTTAGAAAAGTATCGACTAACAAAATTTACTTCGTTACTCGTTACATTTGTAACGCGTAACAAAATTGATTTCGTTACTCGTTAGAAAAGTATCGACTAACGAAATTTACTTCGTTACTCGTTACATTTGTAACGCGTAACAAAATTGATTTCGTTACTCGTTAGAAAAATATCGACTAACGAAATTTACTTCGTTACTCGTTACATTTTTAACGCGTAACAAAATTGATTTTGTTACTCGTTAGAAAAATATCGACTAACGAAATTTACTTCGTTACTCGTTACATTTTTAACGCGTAACAAAATTGATTTCGTTACTCGTTAGAAAAGTATCGACTAACGAAATTTATTTTCGTTACTTGTTACAAATGTATTGAGTGTAACGCGTAACGAAAGTGATTTTGTTACCCGTTTCTAGATGAAACGAAGTCGAATCGAGATTCAAAGCGTTGGTATATGTCTTGGAGCGATAATCATTCATATGATTTCCTGCCGATGATTTACTTCCTTTTAACATCTGATAGATATGTTTCGTAACATTACAGACAAACGCATCATATATTTAAATTCCTATTGTAATGACTTTGAGGAATCAGAGATAGTAGGATTATACGGAAAAAAAGATAAGCACATAAGCATTAATATATTTTTATTCAAAAATAATATGTATATATCGGCATAAATCTAATCGCCATTAATGTCGAGGATTTGCAGTATTCGAAGCTTTCGCGGCGTTTGCTTTCATCAATACTCTTTGCTCAAAGTGTTCTTCCGATAATCGATTCCATTTCGGTAAATTTATCATTGTTGCAAAACTAAACAGACGCTCTACAGGTGCAGATGACGGCAACGGCGTGTTAAATTTAATAAATAATTTTCTCATTAGGGGGAACTGTTTTAACATGTCCAAGTCGATGCTTGGACTTGCCATGTATTTGGCAATTTCGACGCTTACAGTTTCACTTTCAAGTGGCGCAGCTATCTCAGCTTCCTCTCCGAAATAAAAAAAATCGTCGTTTTGCTGTTCACGCACGTTTACTTCTGATGAAGTCGTTTCCCTTTCCTTGCGATATTCCTCTGTGGCTGCTCTTAAAACCAGATTTTCTACTTTCCGGCGAATTGAGTCAGGAAAGGAAATAAGCCATCTTGCTTTAAAGCGTGGATGGCTAACGGCTGCGATCGCAGCTCCTGCGATTTCATCATCGACAGCGAAGAATGGTTGAAATCTATTGTCTAGTGACTCAATTATACCATTTACCAGCGGTCCATACCGCGTACTCGCATCTGGATTTGATTGATCCATCCATCCATTTAATTTCCTTTTTAAAGATACCAAAGATGGGAGGAGATACCCGTAATAACAAAAATTCCCCTTGCAAGAGATCAATTGTCACTGCTAGTGGTTTTAAGATTCTCAGATATTCTTCGAGATATCTGAAATCATTCTCGGTTAATATATTTGAAATTCCAACTAGAGGGCTAACTTGTACAATTTGTTGCTTGAAAGCAACAATACGCTCCAAGGCATCGTATAATGAGTTCCATCGTGTGACGACGGGACGAGGTAAGGCGGCTCCTAAATGTTCTTGCATGATTTCATTCGACTTTGGAGAACGAAGGACATTCCACACTGCCGTGCACTTTTCTAGAACTCTAAAATGAGTTGAGGAGAGATAATTCGAGGACTTGATTATTTTCAAAATGTCGACAGCTGCGATCAAATTCAAGGTATGACTTGCACATCGCAAATGTTTAAGCAACAACGAACCGAGAAAACCGATCTCGTCATGAATCGCTTGATCGACTTCGGGGGGAGCGTCCTCATCGTTACTTAAACTCGAATCTGCTGTAGAAGGCAGATTAACGGCAAGTGATTCGTTCTCGTCGAAATCTGATTCTGCATCTAAAATTCAGTGAAATATAAGCACATGTTTTGAATATTATATAAACTGAACTCGAATACCACGTTACTTATAATAAATGTGATCACTTACCATACAAAAAACTATCTGTTAAATTTGCACCAAACTCGCGGAAAGCTTTCACAAAATTTGACCCATTATCGGTGACAGTTGCCACTATTTTTTCTGCATCCAAACCGAAAGAGGCGTTAATATCAGTCAAAACATCCACTATTCGTTCCGCAGAATGTGTTCCAGGAAATCTCCGACACGCGATGGCAACAGACTTCCGTATTAACGTCGCTGAATCGATCTGCAATGTGAAAATCCGAAAAATACGTATTAGGTTCGCCTATCTGTAGAATATTTGTGTGTACTGAGAAATTATCTATCTTCGAAAATGGCTATGATCTTGAATTGTGTCTCACCCAATGTGCTGTGACACCTATAAATCGGCGACTTCTTGAAGTCCATATGTCTGTTGTAGTGCAGACGTAAATCGCGTCTTTCCTAAGATTGGTGCGAATTTCCTTCATTTTATCCTCATACAAAATCTCAATCCGTCTGCAAAGCGTATTCCTCGAGATATGCTTCAACGTCTTGTTATATTGCTTTATATTTAAATCTATAATAATAAAGCGAATTCAATTATAAGAAAATGCAACAATGTATGAATCTACGTTCATGGATTTAAATGAGTCACGTTTGACATTTTTATTGGAAGGAACGGAAGGAACAAAACTCTGTAAAGACTACACGCAGAATCAGTCGCGTCACTGACCATTAAATCAACATCCTAATGTAGTTATAATTTCTTACCAGAAGATTTCTCTCCTTACAAGCTTGATAAAATATTTAATTTGGACTCACCGTCAAACATTTTTCGGAAACTTGGCATCTCGACAGTACAAAAGGGTGCCATACTTTCAAGAACGTAATTCGTGACGTTTGTTTCGAAATTTCTGTTGTCACGTATTATGTTATTCACGCCAGTTAGTGATGCGAGATTGAGAATACGGCGTCGAGGCTTAGCCTCGAGGCTAGCAGCGTCGAGGCTAAGTGTCGAGGCTAGCAGCGTCGAGGCTAAGTGTCGAGGCTAAGCGTCGAGGCTAAGCCTCGACGCCGTATTCTCAATCTCGCATCACTAACTGGCGTGAATAACATAATACGTGACAACAGAAAGATACCAGTTTTTCCAACAATATGAATACAAGTAAGATATGTGCTTCCTGTAAGATAAGCACGTTTTCACTTTATAATACACACACATATTCGTATATACCTATGTATGTGGTATCAAAGAAATAAAATAGTAATTTTGCAACATAGAAGTAAATCGTTGCTCCACTAGCTGATTCAGTAAAAATGGTAAATAAAAACAACTTACTCTCAGCGATCAATGTAATACAGTCTATATCGTATCATGGAATTACATACTATTTATTATACTTTCTTTGTTATTAACTTTTTAATAAACAACTAAAGCCGACTGCAATCTTTACAATACTCTATGTGATAACCTCGATAACATATTTCAAAATTATTGAAATCGGTTCCCTATCTCTGCATAATTACCCTTGATTAGAATATCATATACAATAGATAAAATAATAATAATTTGATAACAAATAAATTAAATTAATCATTGAATAGACACGAGAGTAGATGAGACCAGCCAAACCGATATGACTGGTGTAGACAACGATTCAACGAACCAGGATATTGAGGAGCGAGACGAACTTGAGCTCTTTATAGAGGAGTGCAAAAAACATGCCTTTTCCGATGGAAAATATTTCAAGATCGATATGGAAAAATCTTTGTTTCGTCGCCCACTTATTGGTGTTTGTCAATTGTGCCCATACAATAAAACGATAAAAGCATCCTTCAAATCGCCATCAAATTTTGCAACGCACATTAAGGTATGTTTGAGGACAATTCTTTCGATGGGAACATAAACTGTTCATTAAGTAAGCTGATTCATCCGAATTTTTGTCCTAATGTAAATACATTTACAGCGGAAGCATCCAGATGATTATCAAGTCTTCTTGGATTACAGAAGAGATAAACGTCAACAGCCGGAATATCGAGATCGAGAATCCAAAACCGTTACGTGCCAATTTTCACAAAGAAATTTCGAAACAAACGTCACGAATTACGTTCTTGAAAGTATGGCACCCTTTTGTACTGTCGAGATGCCAAGTTTCCGAAAAATGTTTGACGGTGAGTCCAAATTAAATATTTTATCAAGCTTGTAAGGAGAGAAATCTTCTGGTAAGAAATTATAACTACATTAGGATGTTGATTTAATGGTCAGTGACGCGACTGATTCTGCGTGTAGTCTTTACAGAGTTTTGTTCCTTCCGTTCCTTCCAATAAAAATGTCAAACGTGACTCATTTAAATCCATGAACGTAGATTCATACATTGTTGCATTTTCTTATAATTGAATTCGCTTTATTATTATAGATTTAAATATAAAGCAATATAACAAGACGTTGAAGCATATCTCGAGGAATACGCTTTGCAGACGGATTGAGATTTTGTATGAGGATAAAATGAAGGAAATTCGCACCAATCTTAGGAAAGACGCGATTTACGTCTGCACTACAACAGACATATGGACTTCAAGAAGTCGCCGATTTATAGGTGTCACAGCACATTGGGTGAGACACAATTCAAGATCATAGCCATTTTCGAAGATAGATAATTTCTCAGTACACACAAATATTCTACAGATAGGCGAACCTAATACGTATTTTTCGGATTTTCACATTGCAGATCGATTCAGCGACGTTAATACGGAAGTCTGTTGCCATCGCGTGTCGGAGATTTCCTGGAACACATTCTGCGGAACGAATAGTGGATGTTTTGACTGATATTAACGCCTCTTTCGGTTTGGATGCAGAAAAAATAGTGGCAACTGTCACCGATAATGGGTCAAATTTTGTGAAAGCTTTCCGCGAGTTTGGTGCAAATTTAACAGATAGTTTTTTGTATGGTAAGTGATCACATTTATTATAAGTAACGTGGTATTCGAGTTCAGTTTATATAATATTCAAAACATGTGCTTATATTTCACTGAATTTTAGATGCAGAATCAGATTTCGACGAGAACGAATCACTTGCCGTTAATCTGCCTTCTACAGCAGATTCGAGTTTAAGTAACGATGAGGACGCTCCCCCCGAAGTCGATCAAGCGATTCATGACGAGATCGGTTTTCTCGGTTCGTTGTTGCTTAAACATTTGCGATGTGCAAGTCATACCTTGAATTTGATCGCAGCTGTCGACATTTTGAAAATAATCAAGTCCTCGAATTATCTCTCCTCAACTCATTTTAGAGTTCTAGAAAAGTGCACGGCAGTGTGGAATGTCCTTCGTTCTCCAAAGTCGAATGAAATCATGCAAGAACATTTAGGAGCCGCCTTACCTCGTCCCGTCGTCACACGATGGAACTCATTATACGATGCCTTGGAGCGTATTGTTGCTTTCAAGCAACAAATTGTACAAGTTAGCCCTCTAGTTGGAATTTCAAATATATTAACCGAGAATGATTTCAGATATCTCGAAGAATATCTGAGAATCTTAAAACCACTAGCAGTGACAATTGATCTCTTGCAAGGGGAATTTTTGTTATTACGGGTATCTCCTCCCATCTTTGGTATCTTTAAAAAGGAAATTAAATGGATGGATGGATCAATCAAATCCAGATGCGAGTACGCGGTATGGACCGCTGGTAAATGGTATAATTGAGTCACTAGACAATAGATTTCAACCATTCTTCGCTGTCGATGATGAAATCGCAGGAGCTGCGATCGCAGCCGTTAGCCATCCACGCTTTAAAGCAAGATGGCTTATTTCCTTTCCTGACTCAATTCGCCGGAAAGTAGAAAATCTGGTTTTAAGAGCAGCCACAGAGGAATATCGCAAGGAAAGGGAAACGACTTCATCAGAAGTAAACGTGCGTGAACAGCAAAACGACGATTTTTTTTATTTCGGAGAGGAAGCTGAGATAGCTGCGCCACTTGAAAGTGAAACTGTAAGCGTCGAAATTGCCAAATACATGGCAAGTCCAAGCATCGACTTGGACATGTTAAAACAGTTCCCCCTAATGAGAAAATTATTTATTAAATTTAACACCGCCGTTGCCGTAATCTGCACCTGTAGAGCGTCTGTTTAGTTTTGCAACAATGATAAATTTACCGAAATGGAATCGATTATCGGAAGAACACTTTGAGCAAAGAGTATTGATGAAAGCAAACGCCGCGAAAGCTTCGAATACTGCAAATCCTCGACATTAATGGCGATTAGATTTATGCCGATATATACATATTATTTTTGAATAAAAATATATTAATGCTTATGTGCTTATCTTTTTTTCCGTATAATCCTACTATCTCTGATTCCTCAAAGTCATTACAATAGGAATTTAAATATATGATGCGTTTGTCTGTAATGTTACGAAACATATCTATCAGATGTTAAAGGAAGTAAATCATCGGCAGGAAATCATATGAATGATTATCGCTCCAAGACATATACCAACGCTTTGAATCTCGATTCGACTTCGTTTCATCTAGAAACGGGTAACAAAATCACTTTCGTTACGCGTTACACTCAATACATTTGTAACAAGTAACGAAATAAATTTCGTTAGTCGATACTTTTCTAACGAGTAACGAAATCAATTTTGTTACGCGTTAAAAATGTAACGAGTAACGAAGTAAATTTCGTTAGTCGATATTTTTCTAACGAGTAACGAAATCAATTTTGTTACGCGTTAAAAATGTAACGAGTAACGAAGTAAATTTCGTTAGTCGATATTTTTCTAACGAGTAACGAAATCAATTTTGTTACGCGTTACAAATGTAACGAGTAACGAAGTAAATTTCGTTAGTCGATACTTTTTCTAACGAGTAACGAAATCAATTTTGTTACGCGTTACAAATGTAACGAGTAACGAAGTAAATTTGTTAGTCGATACTTTTCTAACGAGTAACGAAATCAATTTTGTTACGCGTTACAAATGTAACGAGTAACGAAATAAATTTTTTTAGTCGATACTTTTCTAACGAGTAACGAAATTCAATTTTGTTACGCGTTACAAATGTAACGAGTAACGAAATAAATTTTGTTAAGTCGATACTTTTCTAACGAGTAACAGGGAAATCAATTTGTTCGCGTTACATTGTAACGAGTAACGAAATAAATTTGTTAGTCAATACTTTTAACAACGAAATTATTTTGTTACGCGTTACAAATGTGAAGTACATTTTTTTAGTCGATACTTTTAACGAGAACGAAAAATTTTGTTGCGCGTTACAATGTAACGAGTAACGAAATAAATTTCGTTACGCGTTACAAGGTGCATGTAAATTACATACATAGGAGGAAGGAATGTTACGAAAGATGTATGATACATACAGATATCTCGTTAGGCACTTTTACATTTTTTCATTATCACTAATTATTTTATATTCCCACTCTTTATTAGTACCTATACTTTACTCCTGTAAAAGGATTTTGCGATCTATAAAGCCGTTTCAAAGAACGAGCTTTGACGATATGTCGTACAGATGCCTCGTTAGGCATTTTGTTATTCAATTATCACTAATTTTTTTATATTCCAGTGGAACTAGTAGTTATGGCCATCTCTGGTTATTTTCATGTAGTAGTCTTTCATAATTGTAAAAGAATGCATTTCTATGATTGTTTTATCTTCAACTATTTGTTTTCATTTTTATTTTTATTTTTATTGTGAATCTTATTGGCTATCCTCATCTTATTCATTGTATGTGACATAAGTCTGTCTTCGTCTTATTCATTGTAATTTACATAAGGCTCTCCGTATGCTAATTTAATGCATAGGGCAAATGTATTAAGCTATCCTTGTTTTAACGTGTGTCGCATAAGTCTGTCTCTCTCAGATTCGTGAGACGAACATTTAATTTTTAATTTAATTTATTAGTTTAATTAATTTAGATAGAAAATCGGAGTTAACGCTATTGATGTTTGAGAATATGAAAGATTCTATTTTTAACATAATAATTAAATGGCAAAATTTTCGTTCTAAAATGAAATTCATTATAGCCAAAATGTATAAAGGACCAAGAATATTTATATAAAAGTGATTCGGTCTTCCTAAGTTCAAATGGTAAAAAGTTTAAAATGGCGGACATGAAACTTTAATAATTCATAACTCGGAAACGGTAAGAGATAGAGAGATGGGGTTTCTTTTGTTGTATTCAGACAATTAAGGACTATATTTTAGGGTGTTCAAAATTTTTGCGTTTTATGGATTTCCGTAATTTTTATTTATATCTCGGAATTGAGAAGAGATATGAAGTGGGAGTTTTTGTAGGATTAATTGACAGGCGCTGCTGAGTAATTATAGTAGTTTTATTAATTATTTTATCATTGATTTCATAATAAATTTTATTGTTAATTAGCTTCTTTTGAGAGAAAGGAAAATAATTTATTTACGAAAGCTGTTTAACTTTTCATGGTGTCTCCAATAGTCATATTAATTTGGTCTGATAATAGATTTTTAATTGTTTATAACAGTTACGCATAGTGAAGGCATCGTGGAACAATTATTATTTATTGTAATAATGTTCTTTAGGCGTGAAAGATTATGTTTCTTTAGTTTATTTTTATTTAATCGATTTCCTTTTAATTTAATTTTATTAACGCGTCTATACCGAGCATACTCCACTTTCCGTTGGATCCGCAGATCAGAATGGATTTATATTACATGGGGGATGATTTCGCGCAGGTCACTCTCCCCCCGCCGAGAGTAACTAATCCGCGTTTCCCTTTTTCGTGTTTCCAGGACATTCCGCCCGGAAATGTCCGACTTTTCCACAAAGCCAGCATTCCTTATTAGAGGAAGCACGGTACCGATTATTACGCGAGAAACCCTTGCGGCCATTTTCCACCTTCTTTTCCTCGATTTTACCATGCGCGTCGTCCTTTTTTTCTCCTTTTTCGAAACGCTTAGTAGTAGTAGTAGTAGTAGTAGTAGCAGTGGGAGGTACCACCAGGGTCCCTGTCGGCCACTAGATCTAGCTGATCCTTTGTGCCTCCCCACTCGTTTTTTGCTAGGTCTCATAATACAGTCCCGAACCTTGTACCAGGTTTATCAGATCTGTAACCCTAGCATTTTCTAGATCCTGGGGGGTTAGGTACATACGTCCCCAAGTTTTGTATCTTTTGCATATAAATGCCGGGCATTGGCATATTATATGTACGTTGTCTTCTTTCTCGTCCCCACATAGGCGGCACTCTTTTCGTTCCGCGAGTCCGAGATTGAATAAATGGGCTCTGAGTAAGGCGGAGTGGCCAGTGAGCAGCCCCACCGCCATTCTCAGTTTTGTTTAGTCAGCTCCAGTAATTCTTTAGCTCTTCCTGGTCTGCTGTTTTTCATCAAAGTCTTGGCCTGGCGGCAGGTTTCTAATTTCTCCCACCTGGACAAGTGCTCCCTTTTCAGGCAGCTTTTGATGATTTCTTTTCCTACTGCGAAGGGTATTCCCGCTACCTGGTCAGATGGTGCTTTGTTTGCTCCCTTCTTAGCCAATAAGTCTGCGGTTTCGTTTCCGGGTATTCCTTGATGCTCAGGTACCCATACCAAGGTGACTTTATTTAGTCCACTTAGTCTCTCTAGCGCCAGCATGCAATCCCAAACCAATGCTGATTCGGTGGTTGTTTTTGCTAGCGCTAGTATAGCTGCTCTGCTGTCTGAGCAGATATTTATCTTCCTTCCCCTCGTGTTGTTACTAAGGAGGTGTTCCGTGCACCTCAGGATAGCCAGTATCTCAGCAGTAAATACTGTTGAGTGGCTTCCCACAGGAATACTCTCCCTGTGGTCATCCTTCGGCCCATAAAATCCTGCTCCAAAGCAGTTGTTGATGCCCGACCCGTCGGTGAACCATAGATCCACATTGGGATTCCCGACTCCCTTCTGGTCCGTCCATTCTTTTCTGGTTGGTATTCGTATCGTAAAACGTTTTACCAACTGGTATTTCCTTAGAATTCTATCCTGTTTTAGAGTGAAAGGGTTTTTCTGGAGTAGGCCGAGCTTTGTGTGTCCCAAACCTGTATTTCTCCATTCTCCCTGACACTTTAGTCTGTATGCTGTGTTCCTGGCTGCATGTTCCACGGCAAGGTCCAGTGGAGGTATACAGAATGCAATTTCTAGCGCCTCCGTGGGTGTAGTCTTCATAGCCCCACTGCAGCCCTTAGGTAACTCCTTGTAGGCTTTTCAGCAAGTTCTTTGCCTCCACTTTCCTCGCCCTGGGCCACCAGATCACAGACGCATAGAGCAGCCTCGGCAACAGCACCGCCCTGTATAGCCATAATGCTATACTAGCTTTGATGCCCCAAGACTTGCTCATAGCTCTTCTACACATCCACATACACGAGTAGAATTTCTTCCTGCTTTCAGCAAGGTGTATTTTCAAGCTAAGTTTGGTGTCTATAAACAGGCCCAAATACTTAACTGATGTTGTGAACGAGGATAACCTTTCCCCAGAGTTTAAAAGGCTCAATGGGTTCTGGTTTGTATTTCCTGGTGAAGACCATTGCATTGGTTTTTGATGGATTAACCATCAGACCTTTGGCCTCGCACCACTTTTGTACGATTTTTAAGGCATCGTTCATTCGATCCCTTAAAATATTTAGAAAGGATCCTGTGTTCACTATGGACTATGTCGTCCGCATACCCATAGGTCAGGAAACCTTTTCTTTGTAGTTTCATCAGAAGGTCATTGACTACGAGGCACCACAGCAAGGGAGATAGAACCCCTCCTTGCGGGCACCCCTTACCCGGTTTGCCACTAATGATAGTGCCGTTGTGCGTGACCGTTAGGTTCCTCCCCGCCAGCATACTCATTACCCAATCCACTAGCGGTTCCGGGACCCCGTGTCTGATCAGCGCTTCCCTGATGGCTGTGTTCGAGGTGCTATCAAAAGCCCCTTCTATGTCCAAGAAGGTTCCAATAGCATATCCTTTTGCCTCTAGCTGTGTCTCTATCTTGCCCGTCAGGTGGTGTAGGGCGGTCTCTGTGGACCTGCCCTCCCTGTAGGCATATTGAGCACTAGCCAGAGGGTGGTCTGCTAGTGGTCCGTTCTTGAGAAACCTATCAATCAGTCTCTCCAGGGTCTTTAGGCAGGAAAGATGTTAAGCTGATAGGTCTGTAATCCTTAGCCCTGATGTGTCCATTTCTTCCGGGCTTGGGAATAAACACCACTTTAGTGGCCCTCCATGTTTGGGGGACATGTCTTAGAGCAATGCTTGCCCTAAAGATTTTGGTCAATGGGCCTATCATTGTTCCCAGTCCCTCCTGTAGAAGTATGGGGTGTATGCCGTCCGGTCCCGGTGCCTTATAAGGCTCAAAGGAGCAAACTGCCCACTCCACTGCTTGTGGATAAACCACTTTTGCTGCCAGCGCCCGTGGCCTGGGCTTATAAGTAGCCCTAGGTTGTTGTTGGTTTTCCGTGGCTGAGGAGAATTTCCGAAATCCCGGAAAGTGGACTTCCATGAGATGATTCAGAGTCTCCTCAGTTGTTCGGTGAATTCCCCACTAGGGAGCTTAAGACAGCTCCACTGTGGGTTACTCTCTTTGCAGAGGATTTTGCAGAGTCTGGACGCTTCTGGAGCACTCTCGATTCCCTCGCAAAAGTTCCTCCACCCCATCTTTTTCGCCTTAACTATCGCTTTTTTGTAAGTACGCTGAGCGTTCCTGTACTTTTCCAGTCTCCCGGCGTATTTACATTTTTGGCCCTATTGAATAGTCTTCTTGCCTCAGCCCTGAGTCCCGATAGCTTCCCATTCCACCACGAGATCCCGGCCAAAGCGTTCCTCAATTCCAAAGGGCAGTTCATTTCAAAGAATTCCCTGATAGCATCACTCATAAAGTCCGACGCTGCCTCTAGGTCCTCCCTTGTGTGGAATCTGGTCGGTGCCTTTTTTAGCCGACTAGTTAAGTCAGCCCTAAAGCCCTCCCAGTTTGTTTTCCTGGGGTTTTTCCCTCATTGTTCCTCTTTTCGCACTCTCACAAGGTCGAATCGAATCTGTCTATGGTCGGACCCTGAAGGTTCATTCGAGACCCTCCATCCCGCCACCAGATCCATCACGCCCCTTGTGCACAGCGTGATATCTATCACTTCCTGTCTTCTAGAGTCCAGGAAGGTGGGTTCCGTTCCTCTGTTTAGGATTTGTAAGTCGGTGTTCATGACAAAGTTAAGTAGGCTTTCCCCTCTTGAGTTTATATCGGTGCTTCCCCACACCAGATGATGTGAGTTCGCATCGCACCCCAAGAGTAGCTCTAGCCCTCTTTCCTTCGCATAAGCCACTAACTCTATCGTGTTTCTTTGGGGAGGCAGTTCTTCCGAATCGTAGGGCATGTAAACAGACCCCACTATCAGATCCCTGACCCCCCCGTCGTCCATTTTAAGTTTCATTTTACAGCGACCAAGGTCGCCGTCACTGATTTGTGGTAATAGACAAGCGTCTATTCCTTTTGTCACAATGCAGGCCCTTGGTCGTTCTGCATTGTCGGCTTTAAATAGCCTACCACAGCCCCCAGACCCCTAATGTGTCCCTTAATGAGCCACGGTTCCTGGATGAGGAATAAGTGCTTTGTGTGCATCTCAGCTGCGCACCTGGCTAATACCGCCGAGGCGCTTTTGCTGTGATGCAAGTTAATTTGAATGAAGGGGACATTCGAGTCTGTCATTTTTAGGCAGTACCCGTCTTGTCCTCCTTCTTACTTGAAGCCCCTCCGCGATCACCTCCAGGCAACTTAACCGTTGCCTGGCCGAGTCCGCAGAAGGGTTTGAAGTTGAGCGCTTGAAGAGCCCTCAGCGCTCCCTCCCCAATAAGAGCAGCAAAGTGGGTGCTCGTGGCATCACTGCTTTCACTGCCCCTCGCGACCACCCAGTCCGCGGCTTGGAGACCCTCGTTTTGCCTGTCAAGTAGCTCTATCGCTTCCTTGACAGGCATCTTAGGGTCCTCTACATGCACTACCACTCGATGCCGCCTAGGCAGTTCATCGAGCCGCATTGCACGCAGCCGGACCCCGTTTAAATCTATTACCGAAGTTAGGCTTCGAAGCCACCATTCGGATTCTACATCGGTGCAGTTAAAAATAACTGCCCGTCCCTATCTGCGGTGCCCTTGAAGGTGGGAGCTTTAGTACCCCTCGCAATGCTGAGGATACTTTCCCTCACCTTTTCCTTCAAGAGAGCCGCCTCTTTGTCGTCCAGCTTTCGTTCGGGATATTCCATGGGTACCATGGCCACCCTAACTAGGCCGGATGTTGTTTGGGCAAAAGTCCTCTGATCTACAGCGATCTTAGGCCTTTTTCCCAGCTGTGCAGTGCTGGGACTGGGTGTGCTCTGTTCCGATCTGAGCCGTTTGCACGATGCGGATGCTCGCTCCCCCGTCCCTTGCATTGCTGCTAGAGGCAGAGTTCGGTTCTGTAGCGGGCTTTTCAGCGCCGCTGCTCCCCTCCATCTGCTTCTGCTTTCTGTAGCGACGACGTGCCGTTCCACTATATCTTTTCCGGCTTTTACCAGCTTGTGGTTGGGCCTTATTCGGCTCCTCCCCCAAGCGCCCGGTCTAGCTTCCTCTGGTCGTTCGTCACCTAAGGTGGCCACGCCCTGGAGGACTTCCTCATACTCATTATTATTTTTATTGGATTCCATTTTTGGTCCCACGAGTACCGCGGTCGCGCGATATCACCCGGGCAGAGCCGCGAATGCCCGGGGCTTGGCTCCCCCCGAAGGGGTTACTCCCGGAGGTCGCCCGGTTTCCGGGAGGCACCGTTAGTGACGCAGCACCCCCTGCGCCACGCAGCCATCAGCACGGTTTGCTCACACCTTGGCTTAGGGGGTTCCTCTTGGTCGGGCGCGCCCGGCTACACCCCTGAGCGGGTGATCCCCGTACGCGCCCTTAAGCCCCCCCACCCGCCTCAGAGCGGCCACCCGCAGCCCCCGAAAACACCGGGTCCGACGAGTGGTCCCGTCGTCCCCGAGTGGCACCCGTTTGACCACGTTAATATTGACCACGGTCCCGATTGACCACGTTGTGATTGACCAC
Organism: Temnothorax rugatulus; assembly: GCA_035220575.1. NCBI lineage: Eukaryota > Metazoa > Arthropoda > Insecta > Hymenoptera > Formicidae > Temnothorax > Temnothorax rugatulus. The sequence goes on along the minus strand of JASTWL010000634.1, from coordinate 80,876 downwards.
GGTCCCGATTGACCATGGTCCCGATTGACCACCATCCCGATTGACCACCGTCCGATTGACCACGGTCCCGATTGACCACCGTCCCAATTGACCACGGTCCCGATTGACCACGGTCCCGATTGACCATCGTTCCGATTGACCACGTTCCCGATTGACCACGGTCTCCATTGATCCTATATAATATATCAGAATCCGAGTACGCGTTAAGGAAAACGAAATCCCGACGTCTTCCACGAGGAGAAGTCGGCTCAATTGGTTATCTGACACCTAGTAAACACTGTAGTCAGGTCGGCGTCAATGTAGCGTCGACGATAGGAGAATTCGGCACGCAGACGTCTTCTTCAAGACGAAGTATAATGTACGCGTTGACAGACACCTAGTACACGCTAAAATGGGGTCGGCGTCAAAACCCACTATTCGGGAAAGCGAAATTAGTACTAGACACCTTCCCCGAGAACAAGACCCAGAATCACGTCTACCAGGTTCCTAGAGCCAGCCCTATAAGGTCGGCGTCAACGGCCGACATCATAAAGTGCATCAAAACATCTTTCCCAGAGCATGTGTGGGCGGGGGGCTTCGCCCCCCCTGCACCCCCCATTGTGTGAGTAAACCTAGAAGTGTGGCGGGGGGGGCTCCCGCCCCCCCCTGCACCCCCCCTGTGCACTGGGCGGGTGGGTTGGGTTGACGGGTGGGCAGGGGGGGCTTCGCCCCCCCCGCACCCCCCCCATGAACACGCCTTCGGCGTGCCCGGGTAGGAGATGTATTTCGCTTTATGCGTGAGCGGGGGGGGGGCTTCGCCCCCCCCTGCACCCCCCCATGCACGTGAGCCTCACTTTATAATTATTCGAGATCGTGATCAATCGGGACCGTGGTCAATCGAAACCGTGGTCTATCACAACATGATTAATATCAACGTGGTCAATCGCAACGTGGTCAATTTTAACGTGGTCAATCGGGACCGTGATCAATCGGAACGGTGGTCAATCGGGACCGTGGTCAATCGGGACGGTGGTCAATCGGGACCGTGGTCAATCGAGACCGTAGTCAATCGGGACGGTGGTCAATAGGGACCGTGGTCAATCGGGACGGTGGTCAATCGGAACCGTGGTCAATCGGGACGGTGGTCAATCGGGACCGTGGTCAATCACAACGTGATCAATCGCAACGTGGTCAATCGCAACGTGGTCAATCGCAACGTGGTCAATTGCAACGTGGTCAATATCAACGTGGTCAACCGGGACCGTGGTCAATGTTAACGTGGTCAAACGGGACGCTCCCTCGTCCCCGCGCCCCGCGAACCACGCACACCCACCCCGAGGCTTCGGCAAGATTGGAACCCGTCGAGGGAGATCCTACGGGGTATATAACGTAAGGATTTTTTATTAAGCTGTCTGGGGGTTTATCCAGTTCTTTATTATCTCGCTTATGTCGGAGCTTAGTTCCATTAGCTCGTTGGGGTTCCTAATTACGGGTTCTAATCTAATTTCATTTTTCGCTAGGTCGTTAGTGTGTTTATTTTCTTTCGCTATGGTTAAGTTAAAATCTGCTAGGTGCATTTGTATTTGTCTCGCATTCGTGTGTCTTTTGGTTTTGATCATGATGTCGGGTGTAGTTAGTTTACAATTGTCACTTATACTTATTTTTCCTGTTCTCTTGATTTCTATTTTTTGTTCCGCCTGATCATTACATTGCATCGTTAGTTGTTGTTTTTTCGGCGTTGAGAACAGCCACGCTTGTGGTTCGTTTAGCGTTATCCATAAAGTTATGTTTGACAATACTTGCCTTTTTCGCAGGTGTTTACATATCCTGGCGCTTTTACATACACTTGCACCTCGCATGGTGCGTCGGCTTTGATAAAGTACACCGGGTAATTTCGGTTACATATGTATTTTATTCCGTTTCGTTTACAATCGTTTAAATCACGCTCCTCTAACGTTATATAATTATGATTTTCTTTTGTCTATCGCTAATATGTTGTGTGTAATTCTTAAGAATGTAAAGATATTCGCGTGGTTATGGACAGGTAATGTCGTTCTTATTATTTCATACACGGGGTATGCTACTACGGGGAATTTAATTATTGTATAAATATTCGGGTTATTATAGTACGCGTTAATTTCCACGTAACTCTGTATCTTGTTCCAATTTTTTACTCTAAGTTTGAATGGGAAATGCGATCCTCTCGTCAGTTGTGACGTCGCCTCTTTTAATTCCGTTATTATTTTTTCTATCGGTAGTAGTCGAGTGAGGATGATTCCTTCTCGCGAATAGGTGAAGTAGTCTATTGTATCCTTCACGTCTTCTATTAGGTCTTCTGTGATCGCGGTTAGTATTAATAACTGTTCGTCTATTTCTTCCCTTCTGGCGAACTTGGCTATTTCCTGCTGTATTCGTGTCGTGACGTTTGTCAGCAGTTGTTCGTTATAGTATAATGATTTTTCTAAAGCCTTCATGTGGCCTATGGTGGCATTTATCACCTTTAATTGATTTTTCGCGGTGTGTCGTAGAGTCTGTTGCTGGTTTTGTATCAGTTCAAGCTGCTCCTGTATGTGTTTCGCGTCGTCGGCATCCATGGTGCCGAACAGCGTTTTGCTGATCGTGCCGATCGCGTCTATTAGGCTACGTCTGTTATCGTTCGTCTTGTATATAGTTTGTAATCGCGTTAATAACTGCGTTAATTTTTCATTGTCTTTCTCTATCGTACGGAGAATGTTTTTGCACATATGCTGAGTGTCCATCGCTAGTATGGTTTCGCATAGTTCCTCGGTTTGCTGCAGGAACTCTTGAAGTTGGTGGTATCTGTTCCCTAGAGCGGTTACGTCTATTCTGATCGCTAGTTTCCAGGTAGCTTCTACCTGTTGTAACTGTCCGTTTTTTTTTTTTCAAAGTAAATTCCCGGCTCGTTGCTGAATCGTCGCACCTCGTATGATGGTGCTGTCTCGGGTTTCGCTTTTTTCGCGAAGTGCTGAACGACGATCAGCGTCCTGTAAGGACTCAAGTTACTTTTCTCCGAATTTCTATCTTGGCTTTATTATATATCTACCTTTGAATTTTTTCTTCGCGCGTTTAGTCGCTCGGGGATCTCCGTTTCGAGCACATTAAAATGAGGTGTTCGCAATGCGATCTGTTTTTCGTACTGTCTACGTGCTGGCGCACGTATTGGTTACGTGCGGCGCGTGCGGGCGCAATCCGTGTGCGTGCCGCGCCTGGTGGTTGTGCTGCGGGAGCTGGTGCGAATGCGGGGCCTATGTCGCCCCCTCCCCCCTACGCGGAGGTGGGTCGTCCGGGCACCTGGAGGCCCATTTTTCCCTTGGAAGTTTCTCTGGATGTGGCCACCGGTCGACAGGTGGTGCGGATGGTTCGCCGTATTTGATATTCGGTAAGTACTTATTATTTTAATCGATTTGCCTATTTTTCTTGTCTATGTTCTATTGCTTATTCCGTTCTTTTGCGCTGTCCTTTATTGTTCTATGAAGTGCTTTAATCTGTTTACATGTACTCGCGACGTTTTTCGTCCCTTTTTTATCGTATAGTTGACGTCCGAATGTCTTTCGATCACCGATCTCGTACGGTCCTATCCACGGGGATTCTAATTTTTTCGATCTCCCTCTGCGTACTGTCTCGTCGTGCAATAGAACTTTGTCTCCTACCCGGAATTTGATTTCCTTCGTCTTTTTGTCGTACGTCTCCTTGGCCTTTGTTTTTTCGTCTTTCAAATGTGCTTTGGCCACTCGTTGTGTCGCGCGTAATTTTTTTTTTAATTCCTGCGCGTAATCGTTGTACGTATACGTCGGTTTCGGTGGTTGCGACAGTGCTGTAGGTAGTGTCACTCGGTGCCCGTATACTACCAGTGCCGGACTAGAGTCAAGCTCAACAGGGTCTTCTTTTCCCGCTAATTTTTCCAAGCCCGTTCCCTTAGCAGTGGTTTCACTAGATAGTAGATAGGGACAGTGGGAATCTCGTTAATCCATTCATGCGCGTCACTAATTCAAAGGGCGTAAAGCCGGTCGCGGTGTGCGGCGTCGTGTTATACGCGAACATCGCGTATGGCGTCCATTCGTCCTATTCCGTCTGGTCCGCGTTAATATAATGTCGCAGGTTCTCTGCTAATGTTCGATGAGAGCGTTCTAACGCTCCATTGCTTTCAGGGTGGTAGGCTGTTGTCTGAATTTTTTCTATCTTCAATAATTTGCACGTACTTTTAAATATTTCGCTCAGGAAATTCGTTCCTCTGTCCGTCAGTATTTTTTCTAGAATGCCATATTCGAAGATAATTTTTGTAACAAATTCTTTTGCGATTGTGTTTGCTTCTTGGTTCGGTACGGGTATCGCTTTGCTAAATTTTGATAAGTTATCCTGGAATGTGAGGATATATTTGTTTCCGTTTTCGGTCACCGTCAGTGATCCTACGATGTCTAGCGCACATTTTTCAAACGGTTTATCCGCGGTCTGTAATTATTAACGGTACTCGGCTCGCGTACGCTACGGATTGATCTTGCCTATTTTTCCTTGTGACAGTATGGCCCCGATCGCGTAATCTGACGCGTCGGTCACTACAAATTCTCGGGAGAAATCTGGGTATTTTAGTACTGGCGCTGTAGTTAGTTTTTCTTTTAGAACGTTGAATGCGTTTTGCTGTTCTGCCTTCCACTCGAATGTGGTATCTTTTCTGGTTATTTTTGTGAGTGGCTTGGCGATCGCTGAGAAGTCTTTAATGAATCTTCGGTAATATCCGGCTAATCCTACGAAAGCCTGGATGTCCTTTACCTTCGTTGGTTCGGGAAGTTCTTCACCGCTTCTAGTTTTGACGGGTCTGGCGAGATTCCGTTTTCCGTTTTCACATGTCCGAGATACGTCACTTCTTTCCGCAGGAACTCGCACTTATTAGGCTGCTGTTTCAAATTGTATTTTCTCAATCTCTTTAGCACTTCAATTAGTCTCTTGTTGTGCTCTTGCAAACTTGCTCCGTACGATGATATCGTCTAGCTATACTAAGCAATGTAATCCTACTAGTCCTGCTAGGACGGCTATTATGGCTCGTTGGAATGTCGCTGGGGCGTTTTTCAGGCCAAAGGGCATTCGATTGTACTCGTAATGTCCGTATTGTGTCGAGAACGCTGTTTTTTCTTTATCGTCTGCATTCATCGGGATTTGATGGTATCCCGAGGCGAGGTCTAGCGTGGTGAAATATTTTGCGTTTCCTAGTTGGTCTAGGATATCGGTTATGTTGGGCAGTGGGAAAGAATCTCCCTCCGTCAGATCGTTTACAAACCGAAAATCTATTACCACTCTCAATTTTTGTTTTCCGGAAGCGTCTCTTTTCTTCGGTACTACTAGCAGCGGCGCATTCCATGGTCTCGTGCTAGGCCTAATAATTTTATCTTTTAGCATCTCCTTTACTTGTCTATTCACTTCTTCCTTGTGCTTTTTCGACAAGCGGTAAGGCCGGACGTTGACCGGTACGCTGCCCGCCTTTGTGGTAACCTTATGCGCGACGATGTCGGTGCACGTCAGTGGCTCTCCTTCCAGATGCAATACGTCGCTGAAATATCTGCATATTTCCGTAATGGCTTTTTTTCCCTCTTCATTCAAGTGTTGAATGCGTATCAATTTTGCGACTTTTTCACTACGCGGCATTGTTTCGTCTGTTTGGTTTACTTGGTTTATTTCTATCTCTTCTGCTTCTTTTTGCTCTAGCTCCTCTATGATTACTTGTGGCATGAGCATTTCGACCGTCTTCTCAGTCGTGTTTAATATGCTCGCCGGGCATAGGAAATTTTCTGGCCTTACTAGGCAGTTTCCTATGAATACTCCTGGCATCGTTTCTTCTGCCTGTATTACTCCTAGTGAATTCTTATCGGTCGCGACTTGTACTATGGTTTCGCTTCGTAGTTTCAGAATCATTTTCTTATACGGGTACAATTTTAAAGTACTACTCTTTATTCGTATTGATCTCGATTCGTAGCTATATGACGCTTGATGCTTCTTTATGAAATCTATCCCCAGTATTCCGTCGTACTCGATCGGGAAGTTGTCTTTGACGACATATATCGTGTGCTTGATTTGTTTGTTCTTCAAGTCAATAGTCGTCTTGAATTTTCCAATCGTGTGGGCCTTATGTCCTGTTACTCCTGTGAGGGCCATTTCATCCTCTTCTATTAGTGTTTCGCCCTTCAAGTGCTTTACCTTAATTATAGATACTGCCGTTCCGGTATCGAACAGCAAATTCATTTTTTCGCGCTTCGCTTCTCGCATGGGCAGAGTGATTAAGCCCTGCATGCTTCCGCGGCTTGTTAGTCATGTGCGACACCCGATACTCTAACGCAGGCCGTCGCTGCTTTGTCTCCTTCTTTTCCTCCTCATCGCTATTCGCGGCTGAATTACTGTTCTTTTTTCTCGGGCCACTCGTTTTTGGGTGAAAATTTTTGCTTTGTCCTCGCGAATTATTAGATTTGTCATGATTGGTTCTTTCTTTAGTTGGTCGACTGTTTAGCAGCCAACATTCCTCGCGTACGTGTCCCGCCTTCTTACAGTATTTGCAGAATTTGTCTATCGCGTTAACGCGGGGTGTCCTATCGGGTTTCGGTAAGGTGAAACGGTTCGCGTATCTACTGGTTCGACATTCCCTTTCGTGGTGCCCGTATTTTCCGCATTTTTGGCATTGTATTATCGGTCGGTTGTCCTGCGGTTGTGGCGAGTACGCGTAATTATTTTTAGGCCGTGACGGATTTCCGCCCGGTCCGTTTACTTTCTCTTCGGCGCTCGCTCCGGCAATCGCTTCTTGCAGGGTTGCAAAATGCTGAGCTCGAACGAGTAACTTGATCTCTTCTCTCAATCCTAGTTGGAAATTTTGTAATGCCTGTTGCTGAATTGTTTCTAATATCGTTCGTTTGCTTTCTATGTGTGATTCCTGCCTTCTATCATGGAATCGTATAGTTCCATGGCTAGTTTGTCGGCTCTTAATCCGAATGCTCTTGCGCTTTCTCCGGGTTTTTGCTTGAGTGTATTAAACTCTAGTTGTAAGTGGGTGGTGCTTTTTCGGCTCAAGTAACAAACTTCTAACTCTTTCTTTAATTATGCAAAGTCTCGTATCTCTCGCGTTTGAAAATCTATCATCGCTCTTCCCTTTAACTTCGTGCATAACACTGCTTCGAGTAGTGTTCCTTCTTCCATTGGATTTATATTTTTTATTGCATACGACGCGGCGCTTAAAAATTCTTGCAGTCTACTCGAGGTTCCGTCGAACTCGGGTATCATGTCGCGTGCCTCTTTTAGACGTAATCCGATTGCGCGTTCCGCTTGGTTCCGAATATCGTACGACGTTCGTCCGTATGTTACTTCGAACGGGAGGTTACTTTGCTCGCGTCTCGCGTGAATTTCGCGGCGTTCGGGATTTGCCGTTTCTAATTGATCTACGCGGTTTTGTAGATTGCGGATTCCATGTAGTATCTCGTCGAGGATGGCATCTCTATTGTTCGGCGGTATTCCGGCCGGCTCGTGCATTGCGGTTACTCGCCGGGGTTCTCTGTTGCGATAGCACTCTATTAAGACGGTTTATTTCGGCGTCTACGTCCTCTGGAGTTATGGGTATATTATCGTTGTTCACGTCGCGGTTGTCGCGGTTGTTATTTTCTGCTTCCGCCATCTCGATTACGTTCACGTTTCTTGATGCAGAGTAATATTCTTGTAGATTGAATATGCTACTATCGTACACGTCAGTGAAAACGCTCGTCGTTGTGATAGTCTACTGATCGTGCTGTCGGTGTCTTCGGATTGTGCGTACACGTGTGAGGGGTGGAGTCTATTTTCCTCGGGGCAGTTATCGTTTCCTATTAAACTCGCGTCTAAATCGTCGAATGGAAATTCGCGTTCGACTACGATGTTAGGATGTAGTTACGGTTCTGATTCGCTTTCGCTTGAGTAATACGCGTCTAAGTTTCTACGCACGCTGTCGCGATTGTCGCTTACGCCTTCTTCGGTCGCTTGAGCGGGACTTAACGGGCTATTTCTATGCGCTCGTCGTGACGCCTCGCTATGGAGCCACGATTGATTTGATTCCGCAGGTAGATTATCTCTTTCCGACATTTACGGTAATTGCACTTTACATAATTTGCTTATCGACTAACATTACGGTCGCTAGTCGCATGCTGCTGGTCAGTGCTCGTGCCGCTCTATCTGCCGGTGAGTCTCCGGTGAGGTAGGTCGGTAGGTCGGGTTACGTTGTACGTTTGTCCCTCGTCGGCCGCTACCGGGTGTTCTGCTGCTGTCGAATCTGGCTGCCGTGTCTCCGTTGAGGATGTTGCACCGCCTTAACGATTCACTTTCTCTGTTTCAGCTGCCGTCTCCTGGTGAGGATCCCTCTCGCTGCCACCATTTGTTTTGCCCCGTTCGGTGAGGGGACACGGGGTTCTTATGATCCGCGCAGGAGGCAGAATAACTGAACTCTTTTCTTTTAATTAACGACTTTAATAAAATACTTTCGTGTGACAATTTCGAATAACTCCAGTCGCCTGCCCGACTCCAATTGCCCTCCTGTCTTCTCTTCTCGCACCTTTTTGTAGACTTGTCCGTCCTTCGATATTGCTGAGTTGCCCGATCGGATCTAGGCCAATCGCGCAACTCATACTCGTGCTGATTCGGCACTTATGTATTCTTATGTAGTCGGGCTTTCTTAATATACTCTTGCTGCTTAATACATTTACTCTTAATTATCTTATTTATCAATACGTGAAAACGGGCCGCAACAATCATGAGAAATAACATATGAAATTCACACATATTATTAGGAAGCTTGTAATGTTAAACCATTAATAACAAAAAAGATGTTAGAAGAAATATAGCAGCCTAGAAAATGGTGTTTGTATAAGGTACATTTATATGTCTTTGGCATAAACTAATAATGCAGGTGTTATTTTGGCATTCTCTTTAATAGATCTTTCTTTTTTGTCGAGGTCATTGTATTCGATCCATGTCCCCGCTCTTGGACAAATAGCTGTGTAGTGTCCCATTTGAATGTTTCGTGTTACCATGGGTCTCTTATATGATACTACACCAATTAATTTGTACTTGATCCTATTTAATGGATTTGTGCAAATTTTGCTAATGTCTGTCATCTTTACTTGACTGACTGGTGTACTCACTGTGTATATCTCAAAAATAATAATATCTACTGGAAAAGAAACTAATAATATTATTTTGTGCTATTAGATAATTTTTCTAAAATGGACGAAGAGAGAATTATTTCTATATTTCTTTGCAATAAAGTCTGTTTGGCACACCACTATGTATATAATTGTATATATCTATGTATAGTTGTTAAGTAGATTAGGTACCCCCGTTTCTTTCCTTTTGTAATTTTTGCGCGAAACGTCGGCGGATCGCGAGCAGCAGCAGCATGCAACTTACCTATCGGTGCTGCCATCGCCCATCCGTCGACGGCATCCGCTCCCCCCGAAAAAGGAGCAAATACTCGCCCGCGGCACATTACAGGACCGCGGGCACTCATCGTCCATCCGTCTTACGGAGCTCTCAGTCAAGCCGTCTTACGGCACACACATCTCATCGTCAAGCCGTCTTGTGGCTCTTATCATAACCAATCTTCGGACCTCGTCGTCCCGGAGCCGAGCAGCATAGAACGTTCCAGAAGACTTACTTCCTGCCTACACTCTTGCTTGCTCACTGCCGCCTTGCTACCTGCCTGCTATCTTGCTTGCCTGCTCTATTTTGCTATCCTGCTTGCTTGCACGTGCCTGCCGGCCGCGCGCCGACCGAACCGAGATCCACGGAGCGGCCACGAGGTCAGAGGACAGGACGAGGACCGGTGGATTCCTGGGGACGACGGCCGACACGGTGAGTCGCTTTTCGCTTTTGCAATTGCTGCATACGCATTTTGCTTTTGCGTTATAACTAGTCGTGAGGGGACTCAATCACCCCCCCCCCCCTCTCTGGTCCTTCGAGTAATATCGCTAATTTCGCACATCTTGCCTCCGGGGGACTGACACCCCCCGTTCAAAGTCGCAGCATAAAATCTTGTGAAAAGTTAAAAGTAAAGATTATTTTTGATGGCTTAGACATAATGTACGCTGCTGTAATAATTTGTTTAATTTACGTTCAATAATGAGTTGGATATTTTAAATCACTTGCCTGTTTCAAATAGCTTTGTTTTTTCAAATCCAGTACAGCCTTCTGCGCAATAAAGATGTTCTCCTTCTAAGAGTACGCTTTGTTTGACAATTTCATCAAAATTTGTACAACTTGTAATTTTTGTTTCTTCAATTTGAATTACAGGAAACTTTTTGGATCGTGGCGGACAACCAAGATTGCACTGGGACGTCTCTTTAAAACTGGAGGTTTCTTTAAATAAGATGCCAGCCAAATAGCCTACATTTGTCTCACAATCGATACATTCACCGACATCAGATGTCGGAAATATATCTACAAGTATTTGTGCGCGCATTTTGTAAATATTTTGACTAATTCCATTTCTTATGGCATGGTCAATTAATTTAAAAAATAAATTTGTTTATACTCTTTCTTCCATGTGTTGCAAAATATGATGTAAGTCATGTCCTGTTGCAAGTAATATTTGGAAAATACTGTCAAACGCGCAAGTATTGGCGACAGTATAATTGTTATTGTGAATTTTTAATGCCTTTAATGAGATATCATTACCGTTTTTCATAATAGGTACTCTTGCGACTTTTTTACATTTTAGGGCATCTATTATTTTATGCGGATTTTTTCCCAGATATAACGCATCACGTTTACTTAATTTCACCTGTCCCTGTCCGAATCCACGCCAATTCTCTACTTCGCGGCTTCCCAAAATGTCTTTTATGTTTGGTACGTTATCTTTACATTCAATACATACGCGTGGTTGACCATAACCCTCTTCAACATCTCCGAATGGTAAAGAGCATTGAGGTAATGCGTGCACATACTTCTTACATAAATGGCAAACATGCGCACCTGATGGTTTATCATCATTCTTACATGCAGGACATGAATTATTTGAATCTAACATTAAATTAATATCATGATTAGATTCATTTACACATGTGAAAGTTGACAATATCTCTTTTGGATCAGCAGATGGTCCATTGCATTATTGGTGTTTTGTGCGTCGACAATTTTTAATACTCCACGCAAGTAATCTACGTGCTTCTGAAGAAAAGAATCAATGCGCATCAATGGACAATTTTTTAATAATAAAGATTTTAATTTGTTGAATTCGCTTTCGACCGATGCACTAGAAGCAGGTACGCGACTATAACCGAATTGATTTCGGTAGATATTTGTCCAGAGTGGTAATAATCTTATATCAATTATTACACGTTCAACTATCTGTGGAAAGTAATGCGGATTGATTCTATCGCCCACATCTGAAGCAATTGAGGACTTAACTTCACATGTTTTATGGCGCTATACGTGACGGTCATGCCTCACGAAGTTTACTTTCTGTTTTTCTATCCGCCTTGTTAAAGCGTAACGATGACTCGTAATTTTATATTGTTTGACGCACATTGATCCATGTAAGTTTAATATGTAATTGTTTTATATGTATTACCGGCAATCTATGTTTTTTCAGCATTAACTTGATAAGGACCCAAAATAGTGGTCGAAACGTCGTTATAATTATTAATTTATTGCCAGTCAGGCCGACCAATAAACATTTGATTTTATTTTATCACTGGCGAAAATTTATTTTATATTTAAAATTTGTTTGCTCCACGTACTCCAAGGTTTTCAAAAGGATTATTAATAAAATCACTTGTTTTGTCGTCCATATTTTCAATTTCAAATATAACGCTATCATGTTGTCGGTTTCGATATTTTCTACATCTGTCACTCGCTGTCATTAAATTTGTTAATTTCACTCGCTCCAGATCACAATGCGTTGAATCACCATTTTCTAAATTTCCGTCAGTTTCGGATAATACTATTGTGAAAATGGATTTTACTATTTCTTTTGCATTTATTATGTTTCTGCAAAGTATCAATTGACCAATTGCTCCCAGATAAAAAGTTCTTACTCGGTTATTTAAACTTTTACAAGTTTTAACATATTTTTTAATGAAATGTGCGACATCAATTCTAATGTAACATTTTGGCAAATTAGAGTTTCCAAGCGCATCCGCATAATCTTCAATATTGAAATATCCTGTAAATGAACGAACAATTGCGATTAAAAGCGCTCTGGACAAATCGCATACTACTTCTTTAGGCACCGATGCACCGGAACGTAACCACTCTGCCAGCCAAAAATGAATGGAATTAGCATTATGACGCTCACTTATCATTTGGCAAACGGAAAATTGTCCATTTTTGCAGTTAATAACGTAATAATATAAGAACATGTGTTTTGAAATAGAACCATCAGCTTTACATAGTTTTTTTTTTTATGACGCTACCGGTTGTATCGACAAATATACATGCATCATTTTCGACGGAATATTTTCTGTAAATGTTTAATTGATGGTTGGTCCAGTACCCTTATGAAAAAGTACACTCAACTTTGATGGTTAACACCCAAATTTGAGTGTTAACACTAAACTTACGAGAGTTAACACTCAAATTTGGGCGTAAGTTTAGTGTTTGTCATCAAAGTTAAGTGTCAACACTTAAATTTAGGTGTAGATTGAGTGTTGACCATTAAGGTTTAGGTAAGTTGTGGGTTTAATCCTCAATGATGAGTGTATATTGGGAGTTTATTCTCAATGATAAGTGTAGGTTGGGGATTAAGCCTCAATATTTAGTGTAGGTTGGAGATTGATTCTTATCGTTGAATGTTGGTTTGGTGTTAACAGGGTGTTAACCTTTAATGTTCTATATCGATTTAATCAGTGTCGCCATGATCCCTTTATCGTTGAGTGTCGTTTAAATGTTACTGTGTTAATCTTCGTTAAGTGTCAATTGACGGCCCTTATTATTAATCGAGTATTGATTAGTAGCCCTTAGGGAAAAAAAACCTAAGATTTTGGTGTTTACACCCAACTTTGGGTGTTTAGACTCCATTTTCGGTGTCAACGCCTAAATTTTCAGTGTTAACACCGACATTTGAGTGTCGACATCCAAAGTTAAGTTTTGACACCGAAACTTTGGGTGTCGACACCAAAATTCGAGTGTCGATACCAAAACTTTGGTGTCGACACCAAAATTTAGGTGTCGACACCGAAACTTTGGGTGTCGACACCAAAATTTGAGTGTCGACACCCAACTTTTGGTGTCGACACTCGGGTTTCAGTGTTGACACCCAATTATAAAACAAAAGATAAAAATTATAAAATGCAAGGTTAAAACTTTAACTTATTATGAGGCCACATTATACATATATCTAACTTTAAATTATATATATATATATATATATATATATGGGTCATTCCACGTGAAATCGGACACTCGCTGCCCACTACAGTTTTCAACCGAAATACTTCTATAAGAGCTTAAATGAAAGGTATGAACATAGACTTTGAAGTATCATGTGGCCCCTTGTGTGATTCAAAATGGCTGCTGTAATATGACGGATGCAATGCGCAAAATCGCAGAAAATCGGTATAATTTATTGATAAATGTTATATAAAGTATTATTTACGTCCTTAAATGTTCTCGGAATGTTACTGGAGATATAACATCCTCTAGAGATTTGAAAGTCAACATGGCGGATCCAACATGGCGGACGTAAAATCCAAAATTCAACCAATGTCCGCGAAACTTTGCATCCAGGAGTTTTTTAAGTTGCTGATTACGAATCCGTTTTCGGATTTTCAAAATTCAAAATAGCGGGTCCAACATGGCGGAAGTAAAATCCAAAATTCAACCAATTTCCGCGAAACTTTGCATCCAGGGGGATTTTGGATCGCTGATTACGAATCCGTTTTCGGATTTTCGGATTTGTGTGCGCGCGCGCGCGCGTGTGTGTGTGTTTGCATACCCCAAGGATAAGAACCCCGTGATTCGTCACAGTATTTAAAGACTCCAACCCTCCTTGTGGTGTGCGTGTGCGTGTGAGTGTACATGTGCGTGTTTATGTGCTTGAATTGCTTCTAATTAATTTACTTTTCACTTTGATCTACTGTTTTTAGGGAAGATAGCTCCATGAGCTGCATTAGAATATCTTTTAATGACAATTCGCATATCATCCATGGGAATAAATGCATGACTTTTCTGAATATCCGGTATCACACGCACACGCACACCACAAGGAGGGTTGGAGTCTTTAAATACTGTGACGAATCACGGGGTCCTTATCCTTGGGGTATGCAAACACACACACACGCACATCCACACGCGCGCGCGCACACACACACACACACACACACACACACACGCGCGCGCGCGCGCGCGCACACAAATCCGAAAATCCGAAAACGGATTCGTAATCAGCGATCCAAAATCCCCCTGGATGCAAAGTTTCGCGGAAATTGGTTGAATTTTAGATTTTACTTCCGCCATGTTGGACCCGCTATTTTGAATTTTGAAAATCCGAAAACGGATTCGTAATCAGCAACTTAAAAAACTCCTGGATGCAAAGTTTCGCGGACATTGGTTGAATTTTGGATTTTACGTCCGCCATGTTGGATCCGCCATGTTGACTTTTAAATCTCTAGAGGATGTTATATCTCCAGTAACATTCCGAGAACATTTAAGGACGTAAATAATACTTTATATAACATTTATCAATAAATTATACCGATTTTCTGCGATTTTGCGCATTGCATCCGTCATATTACAGCAGCCATTTTGAATCACACAAGGGGCCACATGATACTTCAAAGTCTATGTTCATACCTTTCATTTAAGCTCTTATAGAAGTATTTCGGTTGAAAACTGTAGTGGGCAGCGAGTGTCCGATTTCACGTGGAATGACCCATATATATATACATATATATATATATATATATATATATATATATATATATATATATACATGTATTTTATAGTTTATTTATGTTTCTTGTGTTTCATCGTCTAGAACAGAACTGTTGGAATTAAAGGTTCTAATAATGGTGACCAATTTTGACGCTTTTTCTGTCCCTAGTTTGTTTCGTAATTTACTATGAACTAAACCAAAAGTAGAAAATAGTCACTCGATACCGGCAGAGGAAGCTACAGCTGTATGTAACTGCATAGACAAATCAAACATAGCGTTATTTATGCAACTCTGAAGAGCACGCCACCAAGATACTGGACTAACATTTTCCATATTTTGAGTGGAGAATAAAAATTCTCTAAATGGTGAACATTTTGATTGATATTTTATTATAAATGGCATAACTTCAGGATGATATGCACCTGCATATTCTAGAGCCTCCTCTAATTGGTCTTGACTCAATTTTGGACCTCTAAAACGATGATCTAATAGGTTTGCCAGATAATGTGGAGGTGTCATAGCCATATTAAAACGATTCTTAAAGCACTTTATTTCTAGTTCAGTAAATGTTCCTTCCTCAATATGCTGCAATAAATTTAGCCATATCTCGGTAGCTTCACTAATAATGCATGTTTCATTCTGAATTTCATCTAGCGCGACGGAAATTTTACGCAACTTAAATACATAATTCTGTACATCAGTTTTGAGATCAAGACTTTCAACTTGAGTACAGATTTCTATCTTAAATGCAGCACGATTTTCCGTACATATCTTTGCTAAAATATGCCAATTTTTCAGATACGATTTAAAGCAATTGCATAAGGTATTCCAACGAACATCTAACGGCAAAATGAGAGCAGTACCACCTTCTTGTTTATACCTAGCTGCTGGATAATGAGTATATTTAAAATATTTTATTATTTTTTTTACATTTTCTTCAAGTTCTAGGATGTTGATATCTTTTGCTAACAAATGCAAAATATGCGCTGAACAACCGTACGTTATTATATCTGGCCCAGATATAATAACATACGGTTGTTCAGCGCATATTTTGCATTTGTTAGCAAAAGATATCGACATCCCAGAACTTAAAGAAAATGTAAAAAAAATAAAAAAATATTTTAAATATACTCATTATCCAGCAGCTAGGTATAAACAAGAAGGTGGTACTGCTCTCATTTTGCCGTTAGATGTTCGTTGGAATACCTTGTGCAATTGCTTTGAATCGTATCTAAAAAATTGGCATATTTTAGCAAAGATATGTACGGAAAATCGTGCTGCATTTAAGGTAGTTCGATGATGAAAGGCCGAAGTCAAAACAATGTTTATGATTTTTTTATTTATATGATTATAAAAAATAGAATAACGCATCGCAAAGCTTTGTAACGACGTAAAAAGACATTAGTAAGTAATTTTTACGTTGTAGAATAATATTTTGCCTGAAATAGATTAAAATAAAGTGTGTGTTAACGCGTCGCTTGACTAGTTTTCAACTTTAATTATTAATTAAAAAAAACTGTACGGTGGATCGTGTTCACCTTCAACTATAAGCTTTCTCACAGTGTCCTCTATCCATCGATATATATTGTTCGGACATTTTGGCAAAAGATTTTTCGCAAACTCGTGTTATTCATAAGAAAATACCTATTTTTCCTATTAGACCAATGTTAAAATCATTAAAATCACCCAATTTTGAAATTAAATATCTTGAGAACGGGACGGTGAATTATCTTTTTTCTGGGCTTAATCAGGAGAGTTTCAGGAGAGTTCCTTCTTTCGATATAAAAATAAAACATTACTTTTGGCAAAAGTTGTTTCATCATCGAACTACCTTAAGGTAGAAATCTGTACTCAAGTTGAAAGTCTTGATTTCAAAACTAATGTACAGAATTATGTATTTAAATTATGTTTAAAACATGTTTAAAACATGTTTTAAATGTGTTTTAAACATGTTTTTTCGTACTTGTTTAAAACATGTTTAAAACTAAAAAACACGTTTTTGGAAAAAAACATGATGTTTTGTTTTTTTCTTTATAAACATGTTTTTTAACAACCCTGCTCACGACTACTTAAGCGAAAGCAAACGCGCATGCAGCAATTGTACGAAAAGCGAGAATAATGCGAAGCGACTCACCGTGTCGGCCGTCGTTCCCGGGCACCACCAGCCTCGTACCGTCCTCAGATCTCGTGGCCTCTCCGGGAGTCTCGTCTCGGGCGGCGCGCGGCAGGCAAGCACGTGCAAGCAAGGCAATAGATAGAGCAGGCAGGTAGCAAGCAAGAGCACAGGCAGAAAGCAGACTTCCCGAAGTCTCTTGTGGATGTGTGTGTATGTGTGTGTGTGTGTGTTCCGGATGAACGATGAGTATATGCCGTGAGATGGCTTGACTGTGTGTCCCTCAGGACGGCTGGACGATGAGTGTATGCCCTCGGTCCTGTAAAGTGCCGCGGGTGAGTAGTTGCTCCTTTTTTGGGGGGAGCGGATGCCGTCGGCGGATGGGCGAGGGCAGCACCAATCGGTGAGTCGCACGCTTCTGCTGCTCGCGATCCGCCGACGTTTCGCGCAAATTACAAAAGAAAGAAACGTGGTTAACTAATCTACTTAATAACTAGAATACTTAATACACAGATATATGTACAACTTATATACATGGTGGTGTGCCAAACATCCCGCCCACCAAAATACGACGTATTTTCACGCCTGGACGGGGCCCTCTGGCGAGTCGCCCATCGGTAGGGGGCACAACTTCACCAGAGGGCGGGTGAGGACGCCATCCGCTGTCCGCACCGTCGCGACCCGCGCGACGCCGTCGCGGCCCGGGCGCACGTCCACGATCCGCCCTCGTCTCCACTGCAGGGGAGGGGCGTTCTCGCCCTTTATCAGGACCAATGTGTCCCTTTTTACCGCAGGTGCCGATTGCAACCACTTGGATCGCTGTTGGAAGGTGTGTAGATATTCGTTGTGCCATTTCCTCCAGAATTGCTGATGCATATGCACCAGCTACCACCGATCGAGTCCGTTCATCGGCACCGGGTCCAGGTCAGGGTATGGAACCGCCAGGAGGGGCTCTAGGGTGAGGAAATGCCCCGGGGAGAGCACCCCGAGGTCGCTGGGATCCGAGCTGGTGGGGCAGAGGGAACGGGAGTTCAGGATAGCTTCTATTTGGGTTACGACGGTACTGAACTCCTCCACGGTGAGGATCTGGGTCCCTACTACTCGCTTCAGGTGGGTCTTCATCGGTTTGACCCCGGCTTCCCAGAGGCCACCGAAATGTGGCGCCGAGGGGGGGTTGAAAGCCCACTGGATCCGTTCCCGCTCCGAGGCGGCCTGCATGCAGCCGTCGAGCTCTCGCCGAGCTCCAACAAAGTTGGTGCCGCAGTCGTTGTATATCCGCGAGCAACGGCCGCGCCTAGCAATGAAGCGCTTCAGGGCTGACAGGAACGATTCTGTAGATAGAGAAAAGGAGAGTTCTAGGTGAACTGCTTTTGTGGCGAAGCAGACAAAAAGGCACACGTAGGCCTTAAACGGGGTTGCTCCGCGAGAACGACGATTATAAACGGGGAACGGCCCAGCGTAGTCGACCCCGGTGATCGAGAAGGGCTTCGCCTGACGCACTCGATCCAATGGTAGGTCCGCCATGGACGGTTGCATAGGGCGTGGATTCGCCCTGAAGCACTGATAGCAGCGCGATAGGCAGCGGTTTATGGCCCGATGGGCCCCCAGAATCCAGAAATTTCGCGACAAGATATAGTGTAGCGCTCGACGTCCCGGATGCAATATAGGTGGGTGCGCTTTAGTATGAGTTCCGTGAGTCGATGTCGGTTAGGCAGCAATGCTGGGTGCTTAGCTTCGTAGGAAATGGCGGAGTGAGCCAGTCTGCCGCCCATCCTGAGGACTCCGCGAGCATCCACGAAGGGGGCGAGCTTTCGCAGAGGTTTGGAGCAACTCTGATTGCGTTTTAATCTACCGATATCCTCTGCAAAACAACGGGATTGAACGAATTTGATGAGATATAATAGGGCCGAGTGAAATTCGATTTGATCCACGGCGGGAGTGAGCGCGTTTGATCCAGTTCTATGGACGAAGCGGAGACAATATGCGAACACTCTGACGAGTTTGTCTAACAATGAAAAGCGATCGAGGAGCAAATCGACTACAGTGATGGACTCTACGTCATCGGCATTTATGGAGGCAAAAGCGCGAGAATTTTCTTCCTCCTCGGGGAGGTGCTCCGCTTCCAATGTCTTTTCTTGAGTGGGTTTGAATTCGACGAGCCACGTGGGGCCGGTCCACCAGAGCGGGTGATCGACTAGTTTTTGGGGAAACAATCCCCTTGAGCAACAATCAGCTGGGTTAGATTTGGTGTCGACATGTTTCCAGCAAGAAATGTCTGTGTTGGACTGGATGCGTGCGACACGATTACGTATGAACGTCTTCCAACGGTGCGGAGCCGAGCGTATCCACGCGAGAGCAACCTCGGAATCCGACCAGGCATATGTATCGTCGATGACAACTTTGGGTCGGAGAATTTCCCCGACATATTCTAACAAATCTGACAGCAAAACCGCCGCGGAAAGCTCGAGCCTCGGTAATGTGATGGCTTTAAGTGGGGCCACCTTTGATTTGGCGATGAGCATGCGGATCACCACACCGCTCTCGGCGACGATCCTAATATATACAACGGCTCCGTAGCTCTGCTCGCTCGCGTCACAAAATCCATGGATCTCCCGCCTGACCACGTTATCTACCGCGATAGTGCGGGGTATGCGAATGGAGGTTAACGCGGAGAGCTCCGACTTGTATCTATCCCATCTAGAACATATCTCCGAAGGAGGCCTGTCGTCCCACTCCACTTTGAGCATCCAGAATTGCTGGATCAATCGTTTAGCTACGAACGTAAGCGGGGTCAGGAACCCCAATGGATCAAAGATGCGAGCTAATTCAGAGAGAATGGTGCGTTTGGTGCAATCTCTGTCCAACGGGTTGACCTGAAAGCCAAAGTTGTCCGTTTGAGGATACCAACGAAGTCCAAGAACCTTAAGAAACTGATCTTCAGGCGATTCGAAAGATAACAGCGACTGGCTACAGAGTTCCGGATCTAGATCCACTAAAACCAACGGATGGCTACTGGCCCATTTTCTGAGTTCGAAACCTGCAGTTTTAAGCAAAGCTTGTAGCTGCCGCTGAAGCTCACGGGCCTTCTCCTCGGACTCGACACTCGCTACCACATCGTCGACATAAACACTCTCTTCTAGGGCAGCCGCGGCCAACGGGTAACTTATTTTGCCTTCCGCCGCTAACTTCAACAAACAAGCAATCGCTAGAAACGGAGAGCATGTCAATCCAAAGATGACGGTCAACAGAAGGTAGTCCGAAATCGGTTCGTTTTCTGAGAAACGCCACAAAATTCGCTGGTAGTCACACTGACCGAGCTCGACCAAGATTTGGAGGAACATCTGTTTGACGTCCGCGGTGAGCGCCACGAGACCGATCCGAAATCTCAACAAAGTTACAACTATGTCTGACTGTAGCTTAGGGCCGGATCGCAACATTTGATTCAGCGAGACGCCGTTCAGATCCTTAGCTGATCCGTCAAACACGACGCGCAATTTCGTAGTCGTGCTATCTGACTTGAATACCCCGTGATGGGGCAGGTAGAATACAGGTCCGTCCACTGGGAACGGCTGCTTAACCAGTCTCATATAACCATTATTCAAATAGTCCTGCATGAATTTACTGTAGTTCAATTTAAACTCGGTATCTAATTTGAAGCGACGCTCAAGTGCGCGAAATCTGTTCAAGGCTACTTGACGCGTGCCAACGAAACAAGGTTTATCCTTTGTGAAAGGATACGACACTACAAAACGACCAGACGCATCGCGACGCGTGGTCTGCGCAAATAATTCCTCGCAACGTCTATCTTCCTGTGAATATGGCGGAGCCGTGGGAATCTTGTCCAATTGCCAAAATCGACTAAGAGACGCATCTAATGAGTCGAGAGTCAGAAACGAATGTGTAGACCGAGACGTCTACGTCGACACCGAACCGACGAGAACCCATCCAAAAATAGAATTAAAGGCATCGGGTTCGCCCTTCTTCCCTACACGACGACCGTCCCGAAGCAATGACGCAAAGATCTATGCGCCGATTAAGATGTCGACGGGACCAGGTCGGTAATACTGCGGATCCGCAAGCTTTAATCCCTCTATGTGTTTCCACGCTCTTTGTTCAATTTGACTACTAGGTAATTGGGCGGAGATGCGTGGGAGAATCGTAGCTTTTATTGGAATGCGAATATTGCCATTGCCCTGTGCTTGAATCACGAGTGAGGTGCTGCCTCGAGTGGCAGCCGCCTTCGTGTCATTTACCGCTAGGACGATGGTGCGACACTTGGTTCGTCCGAAACCACCCCTTTGCATGCAGTTCTCTGAGATAAAGTTCAGTTGACTGGCACTATCCAAAAGAATGCGAACAGTGAAGGGATTCCCGTGAACGTCGAGAGCTTCGGCCTGCACCGTTGACAATAATACGATTGACGTCGATTTCGTCACGCTAGTCATGGTGACGAGGGGCTCGTTATTTTGCGGCGACGTACCTTTGTCGACTGCCGATTCGGAGAAGGCTCCGGTATCCGCGGGGGTGCTCGCTGAACTCGAACTTCGTTCGAAGTGCAACAATGTATGATGCTTAGCTTGGCACGACCGACACGTCCACGACGATGGACAGTTGTTGGCGCCATGACCCGCGCGAAGACAATTAAGGCATAAGTTCGCGGTTTTTGCCGTTGAGTGCCTTTCCCGGGGGGATAGTTTCAAGAATCGAGGGCACTTGTAAACGATATGCTGTTCTTTGCACGCCGGACACTCGGCGGTTCGAGTTGCGAGCGACGAAGCCGACGCCGGTTTTTTCGGCGAGGCCGACTACGACTTGAGCGACATATTCGAGGGGCCCGACACGGACGCGAGGACCCGGCAGTGATCTGAGAGGAATTTTGTAAGTTGCACATACTTTGGTATTTCCTCTGCCGGTGTTCGGATTCGTACTTTTCTCGCAGTGATCGGGGAAAGCTTCTCTAATAAGAAGTTTAGCAAAATAAAATCCCACGACTCGGTCGGAAACTTCATCAGATTTAGCGCGCGCGTGTTTTCGGTGAACGTATCTAATAGATGATGGAGAGCATCGGCCGATTCTAGTTTCAACGGTTTAGCCTCGCGTATCGACCTTAGGTGGTGGTCCGCTAACTTTCTTCGGTTTCGATATCTGTCGAGCAGCGCGTCATAGGCTATCGCGTAATATTCCGCGGCGAGGGGCAGGTTCTTGATTACATTGAGAGCCTCTCCCTTTAGTGAGGCCAGCAGATATTGATATTTTTCTATGGAGGAGATATTACGGTTCTCGTGAATGGAAGCGTTGTATAGCGCGATAAAGGAAGGCCAAAGTGTGATGTCGCCCGAGAATTACGGAAGCGCAATTTTAGGTAGTTTGACTGCCGACGAGTGGCTCGAAGGCTGAGCCTGAGCGGTTCCGTGCGTCGCGCCCGTGATCGCGTGATACCGTCCCTTTACGGCGTAATGCGTTTTGTCGAACTCAGCCCGAATCGCGTCTACGGTTTCGAACTCGGAAGTCTCCTGTATGACCTTAAGATGCGCGTTCTCGAAGTCCTCGGCGATCTTCGCCACGCTCGGGTAGCGGGCGAGAAAGTTCTCAAGTATCGTCGCATCAGTCGAGGCCTTCTGGGCAAGCGCATGGATTTCCCTCATCCGCCGGACGCATAATTCGCGGCAAGATTGAGCTGACTTCGATTTTGACATGCTGATACGAGTTTATCGCGAACAGGGAATGCGAAACCAGCACGTCAGCAACGGTTGAAGGTCGGCGGAAGCTTGCGCGAACTCGAGGCAATGACAATGGTTCGGCACGAAAATATCGTCGTCACGTGAAAGTACCGAAGTACAATAGACTTCGAGTTTGGAATGCCAGAAAAACAAAACAACACTGTTCCGCTCGCCAAGGTGACGAGTAACGGACAGCTCGTTCGAATTCCTATGCGAAAGCACGATGGAATATTCGCGAGAGAATATTCTTCAATATAATAAATCGTGTTGCTCGCGCAGTCAAAAATGACGATTTTGTTCACGCAAGAGTAATGAATACGAACGCAAAAAGGCGGAATTAAACACAGTGCAGTACAAATGATAATGCAGTATCAATAATCAAAGTTTTCAAATAGATTGGCACAGGTATCCGGTTACGGCGAGAAATGCACTCAGTATTTACTCAGGTCAAAATTCAGCAAAGTGCGTTGCGCGCGGTATTACGACACGAGCATATGTACGACACGAGCAGTGTATGTACGACATGAGCTATAATCTACGACACAAGCACTAATTACGACAACTTCTTTTGTAATTGCAATTATGATTGTAATTGTAACAAGATCACCTAGAGTGCCACGTAAGATATTCCGTACCGGGAACCAGTGCCGACAAACAGTGTATTCGATCGATGGCAATTATGTTTGCAAGAATTCCAACGATCGGAATAATATGTGTTTCGAGTCGTGCCGAAACACACCCAGCAACAACGAAAATAATGTAGCGCGTTATTATGGAGCGCGAGTCTATGTAGAAAAAACGTGTTTACGCGGCCGGCCCGCGACCGAGCGCCAAGGCCGTCGACGGCGCAGCGAAAACGTATGGCTTGCCCGAGAATATTCGAGATCTGAATATTTCGGTTACTATGTTAACAATTGCGGGTTTTAACTAATTACCGCGTCAATTGCGAAATTCACGATTAGTGCAGACAACGGCGATGGCACGTGTTACGAGCGAGAGATTCACGCGAGTATTCTCGTCGCGAATTGAGAATTGCGAGCGAGAGATATCGCGCGGAATCGTGGATTATTAACACGCCACACGTTATTGCAATTCGCGTTAATGCGGATAACGGCGACGGTACGTGTTACGACGAGCGAGTATTCTCGTCGCGAATTAAGAATTGCGAGCGAGAGATATTACGCGAGACTAGAGATTATTAACACGCCGTGCGTTATTGCAAGTCGCGTTAATGCGGATAACGGCGACGGTACGTGTTACGACGAGCGAGAGATTCACGCGAGTATTCTCGTTGCGAATTAAGAATTGCGAGCGAGAGATATCACGCGAGACTAGAAATTATTAACACGCCGTGCGTCACCGCACCACACGATTACAAGAGCGAACAAATTAGCAATTCACGACAAATGCAGATAACGACAATGGCACGGGTTACGACAAGCGAGAAGTTCACGCGAGCATTCTCGTCGCGAATTGGGAATTGCGAGCGAGAGATCTGTCGCGCGCGACTAGAGACTATCACGCGCCACGTGTTATTGCAATGCGCGATTACAAGAATGAACGAATATTAGCAAAGTAGCGAATAAAGCGAGATAAGCGGAAGGTCGGCGGTAATTTTCTAACGCGAAAATCCGGCTCGAAGGACCAATGAACGGGGGGGGGGGGGGTGTCAGTCCCCCGGTGGCGATAAGTGCGAAATTTAGCGAGTGCTCGAAGGACCAGAGGGGGGTAATGCAATCCCCTCACGACTACTTAAGCGAAAGCAAACGCGCATGCAGCAATTGTACGAAAAGCGAGAATAATGCGAAGCGACTCACCGTGTCGGCCGTCGTTCCCGGGCACCACCAGCCTCGTACCGTCCTCAGATCTCGTGGCCGCTCCGGGAGCAGTGCTCCCAGGTTTAGGTCGCTGCTACATAGCCGTGGCTGTGGAGGGGATAGGATCGCGTCACGTGACGCTGACGCACACAAGCCAAGCGCCCCGTGTACATGTGTGCTCGGCGCTCGGCCAGCCTCGGCCAACTAGAGAGAGCAAACATGCTATGCTTTCTCTTTCTCTCTTGAACCGGCGCGTCGTCACTCGTCAGACGAAATACGTATATTAGCGGCTTGACTGTCGCGTGCCTCTTTCTAGATGCGATACTAGATGCGATCAGATGCGATACACTATTATATCGCTTAATGATTTTAAAATTTAGAAATTAATATTATTAATTCAATAATTTCTTGTGTATATAAAAAGTATTAACTTAATATTAAGGAAGTAAAGAATAAGAAAAAGAAAATGAAATCCACTCTTGGCCAACGTGTACGTATTTTTTTTACAAAAGCATCTGTTAGTAATTTAAAAAGATGATTTATAATTAACACAAGAAAATGTAAACAAAGAATTTATATTAAAATAACAAAATTTTCGATATTTCGTAAAATCAAGAAAAATATCGAGTAAAAATAATTAAGAGGGAACAAATATTTCTGTTACGTAAATTTTTTTTTTAATAGACGACGTACACATTGTTGCTCAACGGAAACCGCGAGAAGGTGGTGGTCTCTTCCGTCAGTAGGAAATGTAAAAGATTATTTTCTTTAATATAATATTAAAAAAAATAACTTTTACATTTCCAAAAAATGAATGAATGAATGAATGAATGAATGAATGAATGAATGAATATTTAATGTAAATAGGATAGAAGATAGGTAGAAATAGATGAAATAGGTAGAATAAAGGATAGTTAAAAGGATAGACACAAGATAGATATAAAAGAATAAATAAAATAGAAAAGAATATAAAGGATAGAGAACAGAAAAGCAAAAGTAATATATAGAGAATATTATAATTTTAAGATTACTTCACACAATTTATAATTAACAGAATGTAGAATAAAATCGTATATATGTATATAGAAAAAATTTTTAAAATTACATTTATAAATGTATGCATACATTCATAAATGAATTGTTTTCTATATTATACGATGCAAAAATTTATTAATATAATTGTATTCTTTATCTGTTGTGAATTATAAATTGTGTGAAGTGATCTTTATACAAGAAGTATTAAATAATTTAAACCGTTTCGATTTTTTAAATAAATATATTTTTGATCTTATTAAAGATCGAAATGAAATAAATTGAAAGTTCTCATTCTTACTGTAATAAATTTCTTTTGTTACAATAAAAAGAGCAATCAATAAAATTCATAATATTTCAGAATTTTACATTTTCGATCAAGTACAGGATAGCAACAGAATAAAAAATCGAGTTGGTCGAAATTATTTAATACTTCTAGTATTTAACTGGTAAAAGCGCACATGCTTACATTACTTAATGTAATATAATGTTTTATATAATATAGTACATGTTAATAAAAAAATTTTTGCAAAATATAGTTAAATATTTACAATTGTAAATAATGATTAAAATTAACAAATAATTTAATAAAAATAATATAAACATTAATAGAATCTAATTTATATATCACAGAATATATATCACAGATGGTATGTATATCACAGAATATATATATATATATTTATATATATATATATCACAGACTAGAGGAAATAATCTTTTTATGTATCTTAATATATTTTATCTATATATTTTTTAGACACTGCATTCAAAACAAAATACGGAATGTTTTTTGTCATACAAATATCATGGGAAAAAATGTTCCTTTTAAGAAATGTCATACTTAAAACTACAATTTTGGAGTCAAAATTATAGTTTATGTAAAACAGTTGTTTTGTCTACAAAAACAGTATTTTTAAAGATAAAAATTAAATTTAAAAGCATATTTTAATATTTTGAAATATTTTCCATTTAAATATGTACATTATGTTTTTTCCTTTATTCTATTCCGTATCAAATAAAGATTTATTTTGCTTTTAAATGATTGTTTTTAATACAGGATGTTTCTTAAAGACCGCCCACTAAATATATAGTGATACAATACTGAGTCGAAAAGTCCTGAACCATTTTTTTCTATAATGCTTAATAAAGCAGTATAGACAAAAATGGTTCAAGACTTTTCGACTCAGTTTTTAATAAGGTTTAACACTATGTACTTAATGAGCGGTTTTTAAAAAACACCCTGTATATTGTAATGAATTAAATTTTTTTACAAAAACGCATTATAATTGTAAAATAATATATTTTTGTTTTTTGAAATATATGTGTACATTTTTATATTTTTTATATTTTTTAAATAATTTTTTTTCTATATATACACCAATTTTATTAATGTTTATTTTGTATGTTATTATTCAATTATTTTATTATTTTATTATTATAGAAAATAGAGTACCACCGGATTTAGTGTTATATAATATGAACCAAGGAAGAAATTATCTGATTTTGCTTGTTATGTATGTATATATTTGCATACATATTTTTTGACTCTCCACAGCTATTTAGTCCATTGAAATTAAGATTATTCTTGTGCAATAATGTGATGAAGTCCAATGATTAAGAGTCCATACTTTTCCAAATAATAGCGCAGATGGTAACTTCTGCAGACTAGATTAAAGGCTTTTATGTTGTTTAGAGCCAAAATCAGAAGATTGTAGATGAAGAATTTCCGGATCTTATTCTTGTTCTTCTTATTCTTCTTATTTTTCTTCTTTTTCTTCTTTAATTCTGTTACTCCGAAATGAGACATCGGACCGTAATAGTGTTCCTCCGTATTATAGGTGGACGTGCCAATGGACAATTATTTCACTGGTCTCAAAGAAGGTGTTTATGTTACTTCTGTAGACCGACTCTAAATTCAGAGTCAAAGCCAGATGACGAACTATTCTCAAGCAATTGTCTTGTTGTTATTGTATCCTCGTTTTTATTGAGCGTGACTAATATATTGACGTTCCTTGTTTTCTTCATTGCAATATTAATCCATTTTTTTATGTTGATGGAGAATATTGTTTGTAGGTCGAATGGCATTTATTCCTCATTGTCAAATTCTTCAGTGTCATAAATTCCAAATTGGAGTCACAAATGTGGAGGACTTTTTCAAAATGTGATGGCTTACATTATAATTCATATAATGATGTAATCCATACTATACAATGCTAAAATCGGTGGTACTCATTGTTTTTATTAAAATGTAACGTTAAGTGTACAATCATAAAATTGGTATAATCATTTAATGTAAAATATATATTATCTTTTTAGATTTCACAATTAGATTTACGATTCTAAATATATCTATAATTGCAATAAAATTTGTAAAAAAATTCAATTTGATGGACTATCAAATATTTATACTTTTTAATTAATAGCACAAAAAAAGTATATGAAAAATAATCATGGATAAAAAGCAGAACAATTCCTTATAAGAAGGTACTCGATGTAAACAAGAATGCAATGAAATATTTTTCAAAATATTAAAAATTATTTTGAAATTGGAGGTAGCCTTTAAAATGCAGTTTTTTACTATTTCTTTAACATTATTTTTACTACAAAAGTATGGTCTCTAAAAGAACATTTCTAAGTAAAATTACAGGAATTCTGTATTTTGTCTTATGTTGCATACTTTCAAATCAAGATTTTAAATGAGTATTACATTAAGTAAAGTATAAGCTCTCTAAATTTCTTGGAACAAAATTTCACCCGAAATTATCGCAATTTTACTTGAAGCAATAGTGATAACAATTAACATTTAGCTACACCCAAGGAGGGAATTCTCAGTCCATGTAGGATCATGTTTCAGTAAATTAAGTAATTTTTTCTCTCGATGAAATTCTATATCCCATTGCTTCAAGTAAACACATTCGTTCTTAAAATTAATAAATTTATATAATAAAATATATATATATAATATTAAATAATTTCCGCATTCTTTCTACTTGAAATGGAACGAGTAGTTGATAATATTAAGAATACTAAATTCTCTATTTTTTTGTTGACGAAACATCAGACATAACAAATAATAAATGGATGACGTTTTTGTAAGATATGTAGATTCTGAAACCTTAGATGTTCGATCACAATTAGTAAAATTGATTGAAATCGATGCAAGAGATTGTAGTGCAGAGAGATTATTTAATGCATTTCAATCTGAAATGCATAAACTTCAGATTCCATTTCAAAATATTCTTGCCCCGTCATGCGACAATGCGTCTGTCATGACAGGAAAACATATATCGTTTAAAACAAAACTTGAGACAAAGTGTAAAAATTTATTAACATTGTCATGTCCATGTCATTCCGCCGCATTAGCGGCGCACGCTGCATGCGCTAAATTGCCCGTTTTTTTGTGAACAATTTTTAAGAAAAATTGCCAGTTATATTAATAGTAGTCCAAAGCGTGCTGCTATTTTCAAGGAATTTTGTGAATGTTTCCAAGATTCACATCGAAAAATTTTAAAGTTATGCGATACTCGATGGCTTTTACATTATATGTGTGTTGATAGACTTCTTGAATCGTGGGATTCAATGCAACATTTTCTAACCGAAATGGTTGTAGGCGATAAAACAAAATCTGCTGAACCTTTATTACCTTGTATGACAAACGTAGAAACAAAAGCATATTTTTTATTTTTAAAATATATTTTAAATTACTTTAATTCGTTCAATGCATTCTTTCAAGCTAGTGAAACAAGGATTCATTTGTTACATTCAAGATCTGTTAATTTTCTTGAACAAATATCGCAAAACTTTTTAAAACCAGAATCTTTGAAACATTTACTTACAAACACATCATTTCAAGATAAAAATAATCATAAATCTCTTTGTGATATAACTTTTGGATCAGATTGCGACGAATATCTTTGTGACTTAATGACAGAAGGACATGAAGATGTTGTCACAAATGTACGACAAAAATTGTTTGACTTTTTATGTAACGGCTGCCGAGGAAATTAGAAAAAGATTACCTGTTAATAATGCATTTTTATATAAATTAAAATTGTTTCAACCACAGACAGCTTTATTTGATAGTAATAGAGTAACGTCGTTTAATGATGTTTCTTATATTGCAAAAACTATTCACGGTTTTGATGAAGACGGTTTAAAACAAGAATGGCTCACATTGCATTCTGATTTTACAATCGAAGCAAAACAAACTCTTGCAACATTAAATTTTGATGAAATGTGGAAGAAAATTTTAAAAAGTCAATGTAACAGTGTTCCTAAATATCCCAATTTGACATCACTTATAAATACAATTAGATCACTTCCGAATTCGAATGTTGATCCGGAAAGAACATCCCCCCTTACCTACAAACAAAATAAACTTTTCTGTATGTAAATATCTATCTGTATTTAAGATTGCTTTTATTTAATATAATGTATATATATATTTTTTTTTACTGTATAGACATAAAAAACTAAAGTACAAAAGTATCTATGCTTTGAATGACATAGTCCATACAGCACAAATTTTGCAGGTACATTGTAGCAATATTGCTGCAAGACTTTGTTACTACATTACTTTAATGTAAGTGCAAGTTTTCTGCTGTATGGGGAATATAATATTATTTTTAAAGTGAATTTTCGATCCAAGAAATTTAGAGAGACAAAGTGACCAAATGGAACATTTAATATTTTAATAATAATATGGGTATTCAAAATTCAAATAGTGTCACAGCAGAGATTAGGACCCCGTGGTTCGTCATCTCCACAGTATTTAACGACTCCAAACCCTCTCTGTCTGTGTGTGTGTGTGTGTGTGTGTGTGTGTGTGTGTGTGTGTCACAGCAGAGATCAGGACCCCGTGGTTCGTCATCTCCACAGTATTTAACGACTCCAAACCCTCTCTGTCTGTGTGTGTGAGTGTGTGTGTGTGTGTGTGTGCCACAGCAGAGATCAGGACCCCGTGGTTCGTCATCTCCACAGTATTTAACGACTCCAAACCCTCTCTGTGTGTGTGTGTGTGTGTGTGTAAGTGTGAGTGTGAGTGTGTGTGTGTGTGTGTGTCTTAAAAGAAAACCTAAAACATTGAATACCCATATTATGTGTCATAGTACATGAATAATAATGTTTAAAAGTAAGAGAGAGAGGGAGAGAGAGACAGAGAGAGAGAGAAAGAGAGAGAGAGAGAGAGAGAGAGAGAGAGAGAGAGAGAGAATACATTGTTTTTTAACATTATTATTCATGTACTATGATATACATAATAATGTTCAAAAGATAATATATTATCTTTTGAACACTATTACTGCGTATCATTAGACGAGGAGGGACCAGCAATATCATCACCCGCAGCATGTAATGTCAAAGAACTTTTTGACTTTTTAGCTGCGGGTGCATATAAATTGCTCGTACACATTAATTCTATATGTCTTTTTGAAATTTTCATACTTAAAGCTGTTTCCCCCCTCGTCTTCAACGCTGACTTGAATACGCAAATAGCGTTAATACTGGCCGACGAAAGGCTATTTCTTTTTTTTGTTTTTACGTCTGTTAAAACAGAGAATGTTCTTTCTGGATCAGCATTCGAATTCGGAAGTGATCTAATTGTATTTATAAGTGATGTCAAATTGGGATATTTAGGAACACTGTTACATTGACTTTTTAAAATTTTCTTCCACATTTCATCAAAATTTAATGTTGCAAGAGTTTGTTTTGCTTCGATTGTAAAATCAGAATGCAATGTGAGCCATTCTTGTTTTAAACCGTCTTCATCAAAACCGTGAATAGTTTTTGCAATATAAGAAACATCATTAAACGACGTTACTCTATTACTATCAAATAAAGCTATCTGTGGTTGAAACACTTTTAATTTATATAAAAATGCATTATTAACAGGTAATCTTTTTCTAATTTCCTCGGCAGCCGTTACATAAAAAGTCAAACAATTTTGTCGTACATTTGTGACAACATCTTCATGTCCTTCTGTCATTAAGTCACAAAGATATTCGTCGCAATCTGATCCAAAAGTTATATCACAAAGAGATTTATGATTATTTTTATCTTGAAATGATGTGTTTGTAAGTAAATGTTTCAAAGATTCTGGTTTTAAAAAGTTTTGCGATATTTGTTCAAGAAAATTAACAGATCTTGAATGTAACAAATGAATTCTTGTTTCACTAGCTTGAAAGAATGCATTGAACGAATTAAAGTAATTTAAAATATATTTTAAAAATAAAAAATATGCTTTTGTTTCTACGTTTGTCATACAAGCTAATAAAGGTTCAGCAGATTTTGTTTTATCGCCTACAACCATTTCGGTTAGAAAATGTTGCATTGAATCCCACGATTCAAGAAGTCTATCAACACACATATAATGTGAAAGCCATCGAGTATCGCATAACTTTAAAATTTTTCGATGTGAATCTTGGAAACATTCACAAAATTCCTTGAAAATAGCAGCACGCTTTGGACTACTATTAATATAACTGGCAATTTTTCTTAAAAATTGTTCACAAAAAACGGGCAATTTAGCGCATGCAGCGTGCGCCGCTAATGCGGCGGAATGACATGGACATGACAATGTTAATAAATTTTTACACTTTGTCTCAAGTTTTGTTTTAAACGATATATGTTTTCCTGTCATGACCGACGCATTGTCGCATGACAGGGCAAGAATATTTTGAAATGGAATCTGAAGTTTATTCATTTCAGATTGAAATGCATTAAATAATTTCTCTGCACTACAATCTCTTGCATCAATTTCAATCAATTTTACTAACTGTGATCGAACATCTAAGGTTTCAGAATCTACATATCTTACAAAGAACGTCATCCATTTATTATTTGTTATGTCTGATGTTTCGTCAACAAAAATAGAGAATTTAGTATTTTGAATGTTATCAACTACTCGTTCCGTCTCAACTCGACCCAGAACATTCGTCGTAATATTTGCGCATTTCGTCGAACCAATAGTAACAGTTTTCAAAAGTTTGGGAAAATCTGTTCTTTTCCCTGCCTCTCGAAAAAGTCTGAGAATCTTTTCTGCAGTTCCGTATGAAAGATTATTTTCTGCAATTAATGCAGAAAATCGTATTTCGAATGATTTTTTGAAATCATCGAACGTTAGAAAAGATTCATCAGGTTGCGTATCCAAATTTTCGTTCGATTTGGTCGCTTCTACATCGCTTTTACCGCATTTATTTAGATGCATGTTGGATTCTGCGTGTCTACATATCTGCGACAAACCGCCAATAAATGACCTTTCGCAAATGTCACATTTAAACGAATGAGGATTATTTGGGACTTCGCGTAACCATAATTTGAATTCCTCAATATCGAGCCATTGTTGCCGGAATGTCTTTTTTGCAGATGTATTACAAGTGTGTACATTGTTGTCAACGTTATTGTGCAACGATTCTAATTCTTTCATCTTATTTTTATGACACGCAGAATCCGCATGCCTGGAAACTAGCGAGGAACACGAAAAATTTCTTTTGCATATATTGCAATAAAACGAAAATTCATCAGATAATACTTGGTGTATCCAATGTTTGTAGCGATCATCGCTAAGCCAAGCTTTTGAGAATTTTCGTTTCGGGTTTTTTTTCGGTTTCTCGCAAGTTTCCATGATCAATAATGTAATATATACACAATATTACACAAAATATATATATATATATATATATATATATATATATATATATATATATATGTATGTGTGTGTGTGTATATATAGAAGAAGTAGAAGATAAAAGAAGAAGAAGAAGAAGAAGAAGAAGAAGAAGAAGAAGAAGAAAGATAAGAAGATAGAAAGATAGAAAGAAACTAGCAAAAGGATTGAGGAAAAGAATGAAAATTGACGAAAAGGAACAAGAAAAAGAGCAGAAATGTACTAAATATAGAAACGGAAAAATAAAGAAAGAAACACTAAAAGAATAGAAACTGAAAATATGTAAAAAGAGGGATGATATCTAACCGTAAAAAGAGTTTCGCAAAGCTAAATCGGTGCAGCGCAGTGAACGTCACGATCGCAGAAAAACAAAAGCAAGCGCAGTAAATCAACCCGACTGTCTCGATTGAGAAAGTGGGGATATACGATGACGCGCCGCGGCGGGCGGTCACGAAATATATAAACAAAACGTTTTCTATGCGGATGCATCATAATTTACACATACCCTGCGTTCCGTAACGCGCATATGCGCGCATTTATCTATAGTATACGTAACGTTTACTATAGAAAATGCACGCATATGCACGTTACGGAACGTGGCCTAAATGTTTTAAATACGTATAAAATGTTTATTTCCTATGAAAAGAATTTTGTCATTGGCTAATTAACTTACTTTCTACTTGATGCGTATTAAACACATTTGTTATAAACAAGGCCACTAATATGCCTTATAATTTACGTTATTTGTTATACATAATAAATTAATTCTTTACATGACTTATCCTTTTTAAATGTAAAGCATATTTATATAAAACATAAAGAACATGGATGATAAAAATCTGAAAAAAAAATGTAATATGTTTGTGACAGTTTTAACAAATTCTTACCATTGCAGAAGCTGTATTATATTTTACTTATTTTTTATAAATTTAAATTTAAGTACAAAATTAAAAAAACCTAATTTTTATTAAAAATTTATAACTTTTATAGTTTATAAATTAAAAAAATTCTCATAATAAAGGAAATTGGTTTCGCCGCCAAGAATGGCTTTGGAATCATATTGTTATACTTTATTTGATTAATACTTGTTGACGTTTATATGGAAATTTTGTTAATTTATGTATGTACGTACATAATATTTAATTGTATTTTGATTTCATGCATTTACAGTTACGCGTATGCATACATTACATAGATAAAATGGAATTGTTTGCATTATTGTACATTATACTAGTCATTCTATGTATGTATTTCTATATATATTATATGTTATTTAGTTATTTCGATTATAATAAATAAGAATATTTTATTAAGTTCAGTGTTCTTATTTGACAGAATAAACTTACAATCTCACCAACTTTGGAAGCTAATGACATCGTGAAAAAAAATCGTAAAATAATTGTGCAACAAGTAAATAAAATTTTATTTTTAGTACTTTCAGATAAGATACAAAAAAATTTTTAATGTTATTAAGGTAAACGTCCCAGTGGCCGGACGCTTAAGACCCAATGTCCGGACACCTTTATTATTTTAGTTTTTAGGTAGGTATAACGCGAATTAAAATTAAAGACAACTATAATACAAGAAAAATACTTTTATTTGTGATTCTTCGATTCGAATTTGCATTATAACTTATATTTGACAACTAAAATGATAAAAAATGTCCGGCCACTGGGACGTGTCCGGCCACTGGGACGTTTACCTTATTTAAAAGACGGACGACAAAACATATTTTCAAAAAACTTGAGTCTAATATTTTAAAATCATTTTTAATCGTGATAAAAAAATGTAAAAAATTTTTCAATAACATGGTTGGAAAGCTATTTTTGCATATTTTAGAATTCTTTTTAAATTTTTCTACGACCATTTCTTACGGAGATATTACAATTTATCTCTCGCTCTGAAAAATTAAGAAATTAAAAAACCAACTTTTGAGCGGTACTGTAAATTCATGAAAACAATTTTTATATCAAATAAGGCCATTTAGTCAATCATTGTGATTAAAATACACATTAATTTATCTTTATTATAAAATATTTGTGAGGTTTGTGTAATATAAATCATCCTTTTAAATTATTAACAGATAAAAGGTTTAAAAAGAAAAAACGTACAAGTTGTACAAACGACAAAAATAAATTTTTATTATTATTATTTTTTATTCCTTTTATACTTTTTATATACACAAGAAATTATTGAATTAATAATATTAATTTCTAAATTTTAAAATCATTAAGCGATATAATAGTGTATCGCATTTGATCGCATCTAGTATCGCATCTAGAAAGAGGCACGCGACAGTCAAGCCGCTAATATACGTATTTCGTCTGACGAGTGACGACGCGCCGGTTCAAGAGAGAAAGAGAAAGCATAGCATGTTTGCTCTCTCTAGTTGGCCGAGGCTGGCCGAGCGCCGAGCACACATGTACACGGGGCGCTTGGCTTGTGTGCGTCAGCGTCACGTGACGCGATCCTATCCCCTCCACAGCCACGGCTATGTAGCAGCGACCTAAACCTGGGAGCACTGTCCGGGAGTCTCGTCTCGGGCGGCGCGCGGCAGGCAAGCACGTGCAAGCAAGGCAATAGATAGAGCAGGCAAGTAGCAAGCAAGAGCACAGGCAGAAAGCAGACTTCTCGAAGTCTCTTGTGGATGTGTGTGTATGTGTGTGTGTGTGTGTGTGTGTGTGTGTGTGTGTGTGTGTGTGTGTTCCGGATGAACGATGAGTATATGCCGTGAGACGGTTTGACTGTGTGTCCCTCAGGACGGCTGGACGATGAGTGTATGCCCGTGGTCCTGTAAAATGCCGCGGGCGAGTAGTTGCTCCTTTTTTGGGGGGAGCGGATGCCATCGGCGGATGGGCGAGGGCAGCACCAACCGGTGAGTCGCACGCTTCTGCTGCTCGCGATCTGCCGACGTTTCGCGTAAATTGCAAAAGGAAGAAACGTGGTTAACTAATCTACTTAATACACAGATATATATACAACTTATATACATGATGGTGTGCCAAACAATATGCATAATTGGGACCCAGCCCCAATGACCTTGACCTTGACATATGTTGTCAAGGTCACCCTCCTGAGTGACCTACAGAAAGTTTTAGTTGTCGCTCGTTTTTGATTAAAAAGTTATTAACAAAAAAAGTTTCAAAAATATGGCAGTTATTTTGAGTATATTGAAAGGCATAAATGACTAAATGTATGTAAAAATAGTACATGTATGAACGAAGAAAAGTCATTTAAAGCAGCTAATCGTTGATACATTGAACAGTTGATTGAAGAACGTTGATACATTCTTTTTGTTAAAGTAGAAATATATACTTTTCAATATACTAACTATTGTTACGCTCGGCTGTACGTCTCACGCCACTCACACTCACTCAATCACTCGCGGCTCGCGGGAAGCAAGGAAGGACACTCTGATGTAAGAAACCGGTAAATATGCAGAATTTGGGCGTCCTAACCGATTTCGTTCAACTTAGGCTTAAACGACGCGTTTTTGCGTGAAACGACCGAATCTGGCAGAAAAAAGCGTCGCTCTGCCCCGCGACGCGAGATATTAATCGTTAAAGTTGACAGGAATCAGGTTTTGATTCCTGTCATACCGACGAGCTGTAGCGACTACGAACATGCCCTGTGGCCATATGCGCATGCTCAGTGGCCGCACGCGCATGCAGCAGATCACGTGACAACTGTGGTTGGTAAGTCATTATCTCTGTTTAACTTTAATTTATTATTGCGCTTCGGACAATATATTTTGTTACTTATCACATTATGTTCTATTAAATAATTTATTAACTTGTCTATCAAATTATATTAATATTATTGCATCCCTACTTGTCAATATATCCTATATAATATATCAAAGTACATGGGGGGGGGGGGGGGGGGGGGCTTCGCCCCCCCTGCACCCCCCATTGTGTGAGTAAACCTAGGAGTGTGGGCGGGGGAGCTCTGCCCCCCCGCACCCCCCCGGGCACTGGGCGATGTGGGTTGGGTTGATGGGTGGGCAGGGGGGGGGGGCTTCGCCCCCCCGCACCGCCTATTGTGTGAGTAAACCTAGGAGTGTGGGCGGGGGGGGCTTCGCCCCCCCGCACCCCCCATGCACGTGAGCCTCGCTTTGTAATAATTATAAGTGCATGAGGCTCACGTGCATGGGGGGGGTGCGGGGGGGCGAAGCCCCCCGCCCACACTCCTAGGTTTACTCACACAATGGGGGGGAGGGGTGCAGGAGGGGGCGAAGCCCCCCCCGCCCACGCATGAACTTTGATGTTCGTGATACCTAACTGCTTGAATCAAGACGCTTGGTTATTCCGCACGATTGACCAGTTATCATATTTAAAATTGGCGCACTTTTGCATGCGCGTGCGGCCACTGAGCATGCGCATATGGCCACAGGGCATGTTCGTAGTCGCTACAGCTCGTCGGTATGACAGGAATCATAACCTGATTCCTGTCAACTTTAACGATTAATATCTCGCGTCGCGGGGCAGAGCGACGCTTTTTTCTGCCAGATTCGGTCGTTTCACGCAAAAAAACGCGTCGTTTAAGCCTAAGTTGAACGAAATCGGTGAGGACGCCCAAATTCTGCATATTTACCAGAAACTCGTTTATTATTTAAAAATACAGCGACAGGGCAGACACGTTCGCTCGGCACGAAAGCCCAGATTCAAATCTGACTCGCGTCGCTAATCAACAACCGTTGCCACGGGACGCTTCTCACTTCACGTCCGACTCGCGTGTACCGGGCGTCTCAGCACGGGCGTAACACTATTCTCTATTTAACAATTTATTCCTGTTACAGATATTAAGCGTTTAATTTAATAAACTTTCTTGTTAATAACTTTTTAATAACGATCTCTAACTAAAACTAAAGGGGGGGGGGGGGCGAAACCCATTGCGTTCACGCAACAATTATATGTAGATCTCGTTTTGCCCTGCTTCCGCGTTTAATAGACTACTGTTTATTTATGTGTCCTTGTTGAAGAAACGATAGATACTATACCATTCAAAGTATAAACATATTACCACAAATCCTTCTCAGTTGATTTTCACTCAGCAATCTTGCTAGTTGTGTTGTGCTAGAAATTAAACGCAAAATGCTGCTTCATGAATTTATTAATCTAACATATAATAAGCAGCGATTCTTATTGAATATTTGTGTGAGAAAAAAGTCATCCCTCGAGAAATAACATGTTCACAGTGCAATAAAGTTATACATATAACATATGAATCCAAGACACAAATTCTACACTGCAGCAATAAGTACTACAAGCAAGTTCGAGGACGGAAAAGACAAAGAAAAACTTGCAATTTTAAAATAAGTATCTTTCATGGTACTTGGTTCGCAAAACAACATCTTGCTATGGTAGATGTATGTCGATTTATTGCGTATTTTTTATATATACATCCCCCACGGCATACTTCTACGACAAGAACTGTAGATTACCGATCATACAATAGTTGACTGGACCAACTTTTGTCGTGAGGTAAATATCTTCTAAACATATTTCTTTATTCTTTTTTTTTCTTTATTTCTTCATTTGTTACTATCAATAGCTTCTAATGCAATGGGTTACTGACCATCAACAACAAATCGGCGGACGCGGAATTATTGTTGAAATAGACGAGGCAAAATTAGGAAGAAGAAAACACAATAAAGGCCGCATTGTTGAAGGACAATGGGTTTTCGGAGGAATAGAACGAGACAGTCACAAATTTTTTATTGTTCCCGTACCGCTCAAGTCATACGCTAATTCCTATAATAACTCGTTACATAGCGCCAGAATCGATTATTCATTCGGACTGTTGGAAAACGTACAGCGAATTACATAATTTAAATTACCAACATGAAACAGTGAATCATAAAGAAAATTTCATTGATCCCACTACAGGTGCTTACACACAAAACATAGAGCGATTATGGCGCGAAATGAGAGCAGCAATACCACGCTATGGTACGCGTACATACCATTATCAAGCATACCTTGCTGAATTCATGTTTAAAAAATATTACAAGTTTAATGAACGTATTGACAGTTTTTTCCAAATAATGAGCAAAGCATATTCTTTATAATAACTATAATAAATGTATACGTATATTTAAGCGTGTATATATCACCGTTGTGAGATTAAGAAATTTGTCATAACGATATTACTGTATTTTTTTATTTATGAAATAATTCTTGATTAAATAATTTATTAAGTGTTTTTTATTGTTACCCATTGCCAAAACTTTAAAAGAATACATTCAATTTTAATGATTTTTAATCATTTTATTGATTAAATTTATTTTGTTAATAACTTTTTAATAAAAAACGAGCGACGGCTAAAACTTTCTGTAGGTCACTCAGGAGGGTGACCTTGACAACATATGTCAAGGTCAAGGTCATTGGGGCTGGGTCCCCTATTATGCATATTTACCTTTCTGTCCAGCAGATTTTTTATGAGTCTCGATATGACGAGCAAAATTTGAAATTATCCATCTGCTTCCGACTTTTGTAAAGTTAACGAGTATTGAACATAACGGGCATGTTACACAAGCAGAATATGTAAATGCTTTGGAAAGACCATTTTCGTCATAACTATCTTTTACGGATATCTTTACTTTTGTAGAGCACTTTAATTTCTCCCGTATGTCTTCGCTTACGTTCTCATTTGACGTATACTTTTTATTTAAGTTTTTAATAAGCGTCTCTACTTTCTTTCTTTCAGTTTCAAGATTAACATTTGAACTTTGATCGCTTTGAAGCATTTTTTTGTAAATTTGATTTGTCAACTGCGAGTTTCGCTTTCTTTAGAGATGGCTCATCGAGAGAAACTTGAGATGGCTTTGACAATCTCCAGATATCTGGTGGCATTTCTTTAACTATTTCAACTAATGCCAGTATCAATTGCTTGTCACCTATCATGAATCGAAATTTTTCTGGCCTTTTCTCAAATAAACCAAAGTACGCTTTTAAATCTGCATTCGGTTCAATAAAATCTTGCATTTCATTTTTTGTAAAATCTTCTAGTTCACTTATCATTGATTCAGTGATTTTTTTGAAAGATATTGGATTATCTAAATTGTTAAAATGCATAATGTTTTTGATGTAGTTAGGAATAAAAACTCCATGTGTTGTTTCCAGAATATCCCAAAAGTTTTCAACAAAATTATCCTGACGTGCCATTTTGCAATCAATTTTC
The DNA here is from genome assembly GCA_035220575.1 of Temnothorax rugatulus. NCBI lineage: Eukaryota > Metazoa > Arthropoda > Insecta > Hymenoptera > Formicidae > Temnothorax > Temnothorax rugatulus. The sequence goes on along the minus strand of JASTWL010000634.1, from coordinate 40,477 downwards.
TTAAACTGAAGTAACCCAGTAAAATCTCGATTTATGTAATGTATAATGTTATGATGTGTCTTTTGAAAACAGGCAAAAGGTAGCTTTAGGTAATATATTACATTATTTGTCTCTATATTAATCACTAATTAAGCCACTAATAATACTTTTTGCTACAACCTTACAACTTCCAACTAGATTGTTTCATATTATCCCTGTAATGCAAAAAAAACAATTAACTATTAAAAAAATTATTTTTTTATAAAAAAATTTATTGTAATATAATAAAAACCATTTTGTTTTTAATAACGTATGAATATTTATAAATTTAAATTGTGGTATTTATTTATTACGAACTAAAGAAAATTGGATGGACATGTGTGTAAATTAGGTAGACTTTCGTATTGAAATAAAAAATAATAAATTATCCCGACACTAATTTTTTACTTATCAATATCATAACAACCATTTAATTAAATTGAAATGTATCATAATATATATTTTTAAACAAGAGTATTTAAAAATTGTGAATGCTTTATTGATTTTGTATTATTTAACTCTCCATTACTCGCAGAGTGAGCGAAGCGTTTACATGCTATAGTAAGTATACTTACGACTCTCCATAAGTTATAAAACAATACAGCAAAAATCTTATTTTGCAATAAAAGGGCATTCACGTTTCGCCAATAGACATTGGAAATATTTGCTTACATACCAAAATCTGTCTTTTGAATGCCAGCCGATTGCTGAATTTTTTAGATCGTATAACTTATTGTTAGACACTTGGTTAGACATCTTATTTACGTGTGGCTAAAAAAGTAGAGATGACAACAAGGATGACAACTATTTTCCTGTAATTGCACGAAAACTCTTAAATGAACAAGTTTTAATATTGATTAAATAGTAGTACATCTTTTAAAATAAACAATTACCTTGATCCTTACTGAAATGAGAATCTACCAATTACACACTGCGCAATATTATTTAATTATCATTGAATTTCTCACTATTTTCATGGAACGGTAGTGACGAGTACACAATTCTAACCTGCAAAAATAACAGTTTTTATTCATCTCTACTATCATCATCATTTTTGTTGAAAATATTCATCAAATTGTGAACGTAAATATTTTGAAAATAGCTTGAATAAAACAAATTGAATGAATTGAGAAAGTAATCAATTTTTATTTTAATGCATGGAATTATAATAATTCGTAAATTAAACTCAAACATCTTAAAATATAAACTTTCATTAAATCATTATTTAAATATCTGCATATTTAGGAATAAAATTTTGCTGATATTTATTTTTTGTTTGCTTCAAACAAGAGTCAGAAGTTATGTGAACCACGGAGACAATGTAAGGACCTTTAGGTTTCTAATCACTCGCGTAGCTACGGAGTTACGCATCTTTCCCGAGTCAATGTTTGCTTATTAATGAGGTTATGCACTTCGTATTGAAATAAAGAAAATACAATTACTTACCTTCAACGAATTCCATATTACACTTAGTTTTTCTGGGTTTTCACTAATAGCATATTGTTCGGCGCCCGCATGTACATAGTAGTATTATAGTTGTTTTGCGTTCATATATAGGTATTTAGTCTAGTAGCTATTAGTCGATAGTCCCAGGTGAAGCGTCACCCTCGGTAACACTGATTTCGCGATTTCTGGTGACTCGCGCGAAACGTTGGCGGATCGCGATGATTGGCAATGTTCGCGCGACTCACCCGACTAGTGCTGCCCGCCCGCGGGTGGCAGCCCCAAATATTGGGACCACTGATACTCGCTCGCGCCACACTTCGCAGGAGCGCGAACGAGAAAGTGCCGGAGCAGACACTCCAGTTTCGACCACCATCGGAGACACATATTTTTCGAATACCTGCGAGCCGACTCACGTGCCCGTAAGATCTTGCGTGCCGACTGCCTGTTTGCCTGCTCGATTGCTCCATCTTGGCCTGCCTGCTCACTTGTTATATCCTTGCCTGCCTGCTCGCTTGCTACCTTGCCTGCTGCACTGCTCCTCCCGCTCTATCAGGGAGGATTCGCCGGCCACGAGGACAGACGAGATCGACTGATGGAGCACCCCAGGAGGGGCCGGGCAACGAACGGTGAGTCGCACGCTTCTAGCCTGTTCGCTTTTCGTATCTCGCATTTTTGTGAGGGAACGGTCCCTCTGGTCCTTCGAGTTACTTTAGACCTTTCGCAAATCCGGGGAACGCCCATACCACCCCGAGCATATATGCTTAAACAAATGTAGAAAACTTACGCACTGTAAAGTTTTATAGGTACATATCTTGAGACACAGAATCGACAAAAAACAAGGCTGATGTTATTTCTCTATCATCGTTGGTTATTCCACATAGCATGGAATATCACGTGGAAATGCGTATTTTACTGCGCAGGTTAAGGCGCCAATTCAATTTCTGTTTATCTAATCAATAACTACTACACTTTTTTAATACTTCTATACGTTAAGTTTCTTGAGTATTTCACAGATTCCGTTTATACGTTGCTTGGTTTATTAGAAAATTCTCGAATATTTTAATGTAAATCAGAAGTCCAAACCTCAAAAACATGAATAAATGATTTTAACGAGTAATTTTACAAGTGACCAACTAATTTTCAGTGATTTCTGAAATGACTTTAACTGATTTCAAGTGATTTCTCAAGTGACTTCAACTGATTTCAAGTGATCTCTTAAGTGATTTCAACTGATTTCCTCCGATTCATCCGATTTCATCCGATTTTATGTGATTTTATATGACCAACTGATTTCAAATGATTTCACAAGTGATTTCAACTGATTCCAAGCGATTTCCGAGTCAATTTCAACGATTTCAAATAAGGTGTACCAGTGATTCGCCAAGTGAATAACCCCTTGGGACAAATTTTCTATGAATGCCGATATTGCTGTTCACAATGATCTTTTACTTGAAGATCCTTGTGCTAACAGACTGGAAAAAAGATGCATATTTATTTCATATGAAGCATCCACAGGAATGGAGAAGAGTCGTGCTGGTGCAAGGCAGATGCATTGCGACGCTTTTTCCCGCGGCTCGGTTGGAATGCGCGGCTATCGAGCGTCGCGGATAGATATATTCGGTTACACGAGCACTCGCAAAGAAATAAAATCGAAATCCGTACACGAAGATCTCAAACGACAATTTGGGCGCCAGGTGCGGAGAAGGCCGCACCACCTTTTGACTCTAATTCTCACTTAAATGTAACTCTCAATAATTCTCACATAAACGTAACTCTCAATAAATCTCGCATAAACCAGGGGGTCCAAACTCCCCTCTTGGAAAAGTGGGGGACACTTTCAGCGCCGTCTATGACATGCACCCAGAGATATGAACTAAAATAAGTAGTGGGAGAAATGGCGGTACTTTAAACTGTACATACGCGTGCATATACCTTATAGCATAATAACTAATATTATAATAGAAAAAAAAAACCTTTATCCGCCAGCGATTAAAAAACGAATAGGATCATTTATTGCTCGACTACCTGGCTACAATATAATTCGGTGCACTACGTTTCGGCTCACGGTTAGAGCCCTTATCAAGTGCTGTCTGAAATGCATGAAACGTCACGATGTATCAACTAAATAAATTATAAATTAGTCACTAAGTAAAGAATATTACCTAATAGTCAAGATGACTCGTCATAGTTAGTATAAGACCCCCTTGCATTCATGGGAATGTCCCCGCATTGTCACGAAGCGCAACTGTGAGAGAACACTCATATAAAAAAAACCGATAACACTAAGAGAGAAATGCGAAACAAGCGATTCATACGTGTCTTGAACATCGAGATTCCAAAATTAAGCATCTCTGGTTATCCTCTCCAGTGCGTGATGTTATACGAGTGGAAGCACTCCGGAGACTGAACGTTAAAGAAAGAATCAAGGAGTCAAAAGGTTGACAGCAGAACCGAAAATATAAACATTAAACCGACGAAATGACGCCATCGTATACAGCGCTTAAATTCTCTGTGTCTCTCTGAAGATTAATAATGTTCTTATGTCTCTTTATAAAAAACATCTCAGCAATCTTTCTTTTTCTCATATTACACTCCTTGTGTAAAATTTTAGACTCTGACCACTTGAAGTCATGGTTATTTTGTGACCTATGTTTACTTACAACAGAGTGATTGCTGCAATGTTTCTTAATATCATTAAAATGCTCCTTGATTCGAGTCTCCAGATGCCTCTTGGTTTGCCCTATATACGAAGCCTCACAATTTACACAGTCAATTTGATAAACAACGTTGGTTTCTTTGCTCATTGTCAATCTATCCTTGCCTCTTTTGATAACCGAGTTAAGCTTCTTCGGTATCGTGTATAATGCTTTCAATCCGACATTTTTTAAGGTACGACATATGCCCTCGCTCAAATCCTTGATATACGGAATAGTTATATGCTTACGCGCATCAAAGGAAACGTCCAGGCCACCAACTTCACTATCTTTTCTATTTTTCAGTTGCAATAATCTATTATAAATAAATTTGTTCACTAGCTTAATCGGAAAGCAATTATTTGTAAGGATATCTTTAACAATTTTGATATTAGCATGATGGAACCGATCGTCCGATAATAAAATTGCACGATCGACTAAGCTAGTTATGGTGTTAATTTTATATTTATTTGGATGGTTGGAGAAGAAGTTAATATATCGTCCCGAAAAAGTCGGTTTTCTGTGCCAGTTAGTAATTAATCTATCGCCATCTCTTATGACTAATGTATCTAGAAACGGTATCGAGCCACCAACCTCGGTCTCGAAGGTGAACTGTAAGCGGGGGTGGTAATTATTAAAGACTTCAAGCAGTGTCTTGACTGCATTCCTCGGCACTATGGCAAAAATGTCGTCTACATAGCGAAGGAAAACCGGGATCTCAAAATTCAGATGGCTGATGCAATACGTCTCCAAATCCTCCATAACTATGTCCGCCAGGATCGGCGAGAGAGGAGATCCCATAGGGCTACCGAATATTTGTTCATAGAAATGACCATCGAAACCGAAACTGGTGGATTGCAAAATTAACTCGATAGCGTAGAGAAACTGTGCCAAGTTAAGTTTAGTATATTGAGAGATGTGGTGCCACCGCTTTCTCACGCCCTCGCACACAAAGCATTATACACGATACCGAAGAAGCTTAACTCGGTTATCAAAAGAGGCAAGGATAGATTGACAATGAGCAAAGAAACCAACGTTGTTTATCAAATTGACTGTGTAAATTGTGAGGCTTCGTATATAGGGCAAACCAAGAGGCATCTGGAGACTCGAATCAAGGAGCATTTTAATGATATTAAGAAACATTGCAGCAATCACTCTGTTGTAAGTAAACATAGGTCACAAAATAACCATGACTTCAAGTGGTCAGAGTCTAAAATTTTACACAAGGAGTGTAATATGAGAAAAAGAGAGATTGCTGAGATGTTTTTTATAAAGAGACATAAGAACATTATTAATCTTCAGAGAGACACAGAGAATTTAAGCGCTGTATACGATGGCGTCATTTCGTCGGTTTAATGTTTATATTTTCGGTTCTGCTGTCAACCTTTTGACTCCTTGATTCTTTCTTTAACGTTCAGTCTCCGGAGTGCTTCCACTCGTATAACATCACGCACTGGAGAGGATAACCAGAGATGCTTAATTTTGGAATCTCGATGTTCAAGACACGTATGAATCGCTTGTTTCGCATTTCTCTCTTAGTGTTATCGGTTTTTTTTATATGAGTGTTCTCTCACAGTTGCGCTTCGTGACAATGCGGGGACATTCCCATGAATGCAAGGGGGTCTTATACTAACTATGACGAGTCATCTTGACTATTAGGTAATATTCTTTACTTAGTGACTAATTTATAATTTATTTAGTTGATACATCGTGACGTTTCATGCATTTCAGACAGCACTTGATAAGGGCTCTAACCGTGAGCCGAAACGTAGTGCACCGAATTATATTGTAGCCAGGTAGTCGAGCAATAAATGAACTAATATTATTTCATTATTATTTTACCTATATTGATATTTTAAACATATTTTTTTCCATAAATACATACATGCAATGCATTACATTTTTCCGTCCCACTTTAAACAGACTGCGGACTGTCGGATATCAAAATATCAAGAAAAATTAAATATCCGGTGTGGTTAAAAAAGGTGATGCAATACACATATGTGTCCCACACATCACTTATACACAAGCACACACAGATTCATACATTACAATTGAAATATACAATGAAATAAACACTATAAATAATACATATAAAACACAAATACAATAAAATACAAAATGAATACATGCATATACACACATAAATATTAAACACTATATATTCTTCATTCATTCCACTACATTTCTTCTCAGATGCTACCATTTTGCTTTCGCTAAAACGTCACATCTTTCTTCCGATCTTATCTCTACCCCTAGCCACCCACAACCTGAAGGCATGCCTTCCTGTAGGGAAAACATGACTTCTTTAGGTAGATAATTGATCGGAATAGAAGGACCTACCTATGTTAAATTAAACTACTCATACTCACTCACACTATACAATAATAATTAATAAGTAATACATTGTTTTTGTTTCACAAATTTTTAACATTTTTAAAATGAACTTTTTTATTATTTTTATTATTTTTATTATTTTTATTTTTATTATTTTTATTATTTTTATTATTTTTATTATTTTTATTATTTGTACGCATTTGCCTACTTTCCAATATATCATTTAGAACATCGCGTTGTACAATTTCGATATCAAAATTATTTAATAATCTATTCTTCTTATCACACCACAATACAATAGTTTTCAATGTAATTATACGCATTGCAATTTTTGATATATCATTATAATGTTCAATACATTCGTGCCAATCTGTATTTAAAGTACATGTTTCCAAATAATTTTATATAATTTGCAAAATATTTCGTTGATGACTTCTCGTTCTTAAAAACTTATTAACTAAACATGTTACTTGTCTTATATAAACTGGAAATTTACTAGTTCTTCAATAATAATCACATTCGATACAAAAGTTAACTTTTTTCAAAATTAATCGTATAATTTCTTCCCGATTATCTAATGACGATGCAGTAATAGAGTCATCGCATACATTTATATTTGAAATTAATTCTGATTCTTCATTTTCAAATGTATTACAAAAATATTATGTTTATCTTGTAAATATTTTTCTAATGTAGATAATGTTCCACTATCAGATACTTCGCAATTACCACGTGTTAAGGAAACTGATTTCATGTTATTAAGTAATAAAGTGAGAAATGACTCTTGAAATTGTTTAGGTGTCGGATTAACATTACGTATAGCATGGCTTCTAATTTGTCCAAAAAAATTTTCCAACGGATCTTGATTACAATAACGTGTATTTAATTTATGAAAATTATATTGATCATGAAGTACTTTCCAAAGTTTTTCAAAACCATTAACCGTAAATAACCAGTTTTTTAAATACGGTACTGATGTAATAATTTTATGTGACACTTTTTCTACATATGCCATATTATGTAATTTATTTTTCGCACTCACCCAGAACGCGTGATGTTTACTGTTTTCGGTTACTGGACGTCGCAGTTCATTGCTGTTGTCATTTTTGTCATCTCCATTCACAGAATCAAAAAGATTATTGAAGAAATCGACGGCTTCCAACGTTGCTAATCCTTCTTCTTCTTTGATGTTAATATCTTCATTATCTATATTCACAGTTACTGCACATATACAAACATATGTATTTACATATAATTTGCATATAATTCTTATTACGTTATTTGTGAGAAAATAAATATATTTATAAATATATTATTATAAAAATACATTTTTTTAATCTACTATGCATTTTTCCCATGCAACAAGAAAAAGCTGTATATTTGTATACTGTACACACAGCATACTTCATGTAAGGAGGGTTCTACAATAAGTTGCAAATGTCTTATCGCTAATTGCTAATAACATAATTAACGAATCACATCACTGTATCAGGACTGACGTTTGCGGATGAGAGCTGAGAAAGGTGAGCAGAGAGTAAGGAGAGAACGAGGATTACGAGAGTAAACAGGATCGGAGAATGCGAAGGAAGAGAGTCGCGGAGGAGCTTTCGGAGGAAACGACAGGAAAGGAGAGGATGTCGAGGGTAGGGCAGAGGATGGAAGAAATAGAGTGGGTAAAGGAAATCGTGAAGGAATTAAGGCAGATAGGACAAGAAATTAGGGAGGAAGTAAGACAGGAAGGAAAAGAAGTCAGGAAGGAATTGAAGGAGATAAGAATACAGTTGGAAAGGATGGAGAGAAGACAGTCGCAGAGCGGCGAGAGCGAGGGATGAGGAGGGGCGGAGGAGAGAGGAGCAGATGAGAGAAGCGGACGGAGACGGAAGGAGAGAGAGACGGAGAGGGTGGAGAAGAGCAGCAGAGGAGCGGCGAGGAAGGAGAGGTCAGAAGAAGAGAAAGGAGAGAGCAGAAAGAGAGTTGGAGTGAGGGGGGATGGGGAAGAGACTGGTGGGAAGTGACAAGCGAGGAGGAAAAGAGAAGCGAAGTGAGGAGGAAACACGAAGAGGCCAGAAGAATGGAGGTTAGACAGGAAGATGAAAGGGCGAAGAAAGGGAAGGGATGGAATGAGAATGGGACCGGGAGAAGAATGATGAGGGAAGAAGAGGATAGAGGTAACAGAGGGAAAAGTGAGACTAAGAAAGACGAAAGAGGGTTGGAAGCAAGAGGCAAAGAGGAGGAATACACGGTAGAGAGGAACAGAGCGCGGCGAATGGCAGAAGACAGGGAGGAAGAAGTAAGAAGGAGAAGAAAAAGGAGAGAAAGAGAGACGGAGCGAAAAGAAGAAAGAGAGAAAAGGGAGAAAGCCGAGAAGAAGAAAAGGAGTCTTATATGGAGGAGGGTAACAGGAGAAGGACCGATGGAAAGGAAGGAGCTAGTGGAAACAATAATGGAGAGGGTGACAGGAAGGATGATACCGGTAAGAAGAGTGGTGGAGGTGACGGGAGCAGACAAGAGGGAGGTGCTGTTCATGGAGCTGGAAGAGGAAGAGGACAAGGAAGATATAATCGGAAGGAGCGAGGAGATATGGAGGAGATGGGAAATAGGAGTGGTCGAGGAGCTGACAATGGAAGAGAGGGCCTATAGACATAAGTTGGTTGAGAAGGCAAGGGAAGAAAGGGTGAAAGGAAGGTCGGTGATTCTCTGACAAACAGAAGGCTATGGATCGATGGGAAGGAGGTGAAATGGGATGAGGAGGGAGATAGATGGAAGAGGATATGAAGGTTAAGAGAGACGCAGGAATTGAAGAGAGGAAAGGTAGGGCACGATGGAACGGCAGGGTAGAGAGGAAAAGAAAGTGAAGGTAGGAAAACAGGAAGAGGAAGACCCATGGAACAAAAGAAGAAGGGTAGCGAGGCAGAGAGGAGTCGGAAGGAAGGGAAGGATGGAAGGTGGGGAAGATGGTTTGAGGGACATTAGGTTTGTTTTTGTTTAAGTTTCTCTATGCAGGACGCAGGTGCAGAGGGAGGAAGGGCAAGAAATGGAGAAATGGGAGGACTGAGACAGAAAGGAAGAGATGACAGAAAAGGAAGAGCAGAGGAAGAAGGAAAGGGAGAATGGAAGTTGGGGAAGATGGGTTGAGGGAAGGGAGCCTGGACTATATCATTGCTTGCTGTTAGGAAGCAGAGGGGGAGAGGGAAGGGATAAGAGGCGAGAAAGAGAGGGTGGGAATAAGAATGTATAAGGCCGCTACGGCCAGGTCGGGATAGAAAGCACGAGAAAAATGTACAGGGTTGGGTACGTCCCTAAACGCCACTGGATGTTGAAGAGGAAGGAGGATAAGGATGTACAGGGTTGGGAACGTCCCTTCAAAACGCCCTTTTAAACCCCTTCGGGGTAATAAAGTATCTTTTTGAATTGAATTGACTGACGTTTGCGACTGGCGACAAGGCATTTGCAACTCATTGTAGAACTCTTTAGGAACATTATATGGATATAACGACATCTATATACGTCATCACATCCTTGCAACATCTTTAGAATGAAATATATTGTGTAGATTCATGTTATATTCTCAAGGAGAACAGAAAAGTCAAAACAATGTTAATTTGACCTCATGTTGATCAAATTTTTTTATCACGATTTGATCAATATAAGATCAAATTAACATATTTTGACTTTTCTGTTTTCCTTGGATATGTATTTTGTACCTTCTTGATAATTTAAATATGTATTTATTATAAAAATACTTACATTTCGATCTTACAAACGTTTCGATGACGCTGGCCATTGTACCGCTTAGAACTTGTACTGCGTGTTTTACACGCATTTTTTTAATTTTATTTTCAATAATGTGTTCCGGTGTGATTTTTCTTAAATGTGGACGGGTTACATGTAACGCTTTATACATAATCCATGCAGTTTTTTATTATATCCCATGATGCTATTTCTCTCGCATTATTATTTGTAACTTTCATAGCCAGGTCTTTCGTTAAGAAATTATTTCTAATGCCTTTGATGAGATGCGGTGGGTCGAATAACGGTATAATTTCATTATCCCCTATTTCAAAAGATTCACCTAGTAACAGAGTAAACATTTATAGAAATGCATTTTAATTTTGCTAACATAATTACTGTGTATCCATATGACTACGTGCATGTGTGTGTGTGTGTGTGTGTGTGTGTGTGTGTATTATACTTACGCTCTGATCTATTTTCCAATTTTCGCTTTTTATTGCTAATAGATATTAATTCTTTTATCGCTGCTGTATTGGAAGATCCTTGGTCACAGATACTAGCAACAATGAAGAAGCCTGCTTGTTTTAATTTCAATATGTGTTCTTTGATACATCTAACTAATTGTGCGGTATTTGTCTGCTTATTACAAAAATTAAATGAAACCGGCATTTTCCAACCTGAATATAATCCTCGTAGCATAAAAACTAAAGAATGATCCGCAAATTTTTGCGTACGATTGTTACCCCAATCCTCAAAACCACATATGATATCCTTTCGGCGATCATAAGTAAGTTTGGGTTGGATAGATACCTCGTCCCACATAAGAATGCACACTTTCTCCTTCCTTGACATTTTTGGAGCTCTTCAAATGTCTCAGGATGAAAGGGTTCAATCCAGGAATCAAACGTATTTTATGTAACACCGACTGCAAAGTTTGAATAGATGGAATTTGTTTAAAAATTGTTCTTAAAGAGGTATAAGCATGCTTCCCCATTGTCTTGTATAAAGTTAATGCAAATGCTTTGTGTTTTGTATTATATCGTTGTCCCTAAAAAATATTCAACATTATTAATTGCCAAATATTCAAGTTAATACATGCAAGTGCAAGATTATATAAAAATTAGAAACTAGTATTTTTAAATTCACACTTAAATCAAATCTTTAGAAATTAAAATTTAATCCGTCATATTTTTGTGTCTGTTTTAATTTATGTCCTTACGCGTATTATATAAATACGATTGAATTATTAAAATTTTAGACTATATACAATAACCTTAATTATATAAGCACAAGCTAAAAATACAAAATATTAAGCACGAGTGTATGTACGTAATTTAGCGTGCACATGCATTATTGCCAGTGAAGAGGCGCGGATGTATTATATGTAAGTTTAGAAATTTGTAGATTCAGAAAAACCATCCAAACTATTCAAGAGGATATTTTTATAAAGAAAATGCACTACTTTGTTTCAGTCATTACACAGCCCCACAAAAAAAAAATTTTTTTCTGTCCGGCGGACCGGACTAGTCAATTCTTACGTATTTTGGGTCGCTGAATCCGAATTCGAGGTCAGAATTCAAAAGTTGGCTCATTTTCTAACCTCAAAAAACATACTTTTTTAGTACATTTTGAGCCGTAATGAAAAAGCGCGAGCTAGTTTCGAAATTCTGACCGATTCGGATTCAAAAGCTTCAATTACATAACAATTGACTAGATTTTTTAATTAAAAATGGCAGATCCAATATGGCGGACCCAATATGGCGATGTTTTTTCAAATTGATCCGATTCGCTTGAAACTTGGTACTCGGGGGTTTTTGTGGTCGCTGATTACGAATCTGATGTCAGTTTTCCAAAATTTAAAATGGCAGATCCAGTATACCCGATGAGTTTTTGAAAATTGACCAGATTCACCTAAAATTTGTTACTCGAGGGTTTTTGGGGTCGCTGAATACGAATCTGACATCAGATCATAACAGAATCACACTGAAGATGCAGTTTTTCCCATATGACTCTGAGAAAGTACAAATCTTATATATTTGACGTCCAAGACCACAATAGTCAAAGTATATCCATGACTTGATCCTTCTGCAACCAGGTTACCTCCACGTGGTGACGGTGGGCAACGGATTTATTCCGGCGAAATTCCTGAGTTAGATACTTGACGCCGTCATGGCAGAGGGTAACAACCTTTTTACGATGCAGGGTCTCGGAAACCCAGTATCAGCGACTGGTCAGGGTGGGAAAGCGGGTCCGCAGCCGTCGTCATCATGCAACCGCAGTTCTGTAGTAGTGGAAAACTTGGCTACTACAGAATCTAATGTTACAAGGATTAGATTAGTAGCCAAGTTTTCCACTACTACAGAACTGCGGTTGCATGATGACGACGGCTGCGGACCCGCTTTCCCGAATCTGACATCAGATCCGTATTCAGCGACCCCAAAAACCCTCGAGTAACAAATTTTAGGTAAATCTGGTCAATTTTCAAAAACTCATCGGGTATACTGTATCTGCCATTTTGAATTTTGGAAAACTGACATCAGATTCGTAATCAGCGACCACAAAAACCCCCGAGTACCAAGTTTCAAGCGAATCGGATCAATTTGAAAAAACATCCGCCATATTGGGTCCGCCATATTGGATCTGCCATTTTTAATTAAAAAATCTAGTCAATTGTTATGTAATTGAAGCTTTTGAATCCGAATCCACGGTCAGAATTTCGAAACTAGCTCGCGCTTTTTCATTACGGCTCAAAATGTACTAAAAAAGTATGTTTTTTGAGGTTAGAAAGTGAGCCAACTTTTGAATTCTGACCTCGGATTCAGATTCAGCGACCCAAAATACGTAAAAATTGACTAGTCCGGTCCGCCGCACAGTGGATCGAAGCATAGGGAAAGTCGGACATTGGCATTAAATCAATTACAACAAGACAAATAATGCATTTTTAATTAACTCACACACAGTTTTATAGGTTTTTGGGGTCGCTGATTACGATTCTGCTGTCAAAATTACTATTTGACAATTGACAGCTGTCAATTGTCAAAACCATTGTCAACTTTTAAGTAGTACGCGATTGTCCCTGAACCACTTTGCGTATAAGGGTTTTTGGGAACGCTGAGTATAATTCCGATTACAAAATTTCGATTTGACAATTGACAGCTGTCTTTAGACACAGTTGTGTGCGATTATGCAACGTCCTTTGCTACTTTGGTAGAATTGCGTTGATGAACCGTTAGACTACTCATTTAGTGTTTACTCGCATATGTATCTATTCGGAAGTAATGGAGGTATTTATTTCGATATCATGGTATTTATATACATGAAATGAAACGCCTGTTATTAGCCTACAAAGTTGTTCGTAGTTACCAGAGTTTACCACGTGGAGGTAACAGTACGTTTTTAGACTCCTTTAGGGTGCTTGTTTTCCGTGAGTCCCCTTAGCGACTCGTACATTAGATAATTTTTATCGAAAATAAACATAAATTTAGCGTTTTGGAAATGTCTCCTCGTCAGCTACAATAATATGCAATCATAAATGCGGGTTTCCATTTGAAAAATTCAATACGAGCTAAATAGGGCTCAAAACATTAAACCCAGGCTCAAATTTTTATTGCTCCATATAATATCCCGCTCGAAACCCTACAACTTTTGTATTGATCTTTTTTTTCTAAATTGCATAGTTTTCGAGATAATCGATATTTCCGTACTTTGGAAACATACTCAACAAAAATATTTTTACATTATTCAACATATCTTGAAAAACCGCAAATTACCGCAGCCAATTCTTGCAGATCCTAGTAGTCCAAGGTTGTATGAATACCGTACAATAAGTGATTTAGCTATCATTTGTTATCATTTTTTTGTAGGCAGAATTGAAATATAAATTAAAAAAATCTAATTTATAACTTTTGATCCGTCAAATATTAAATGATGAAATAAAGAAAAATATCTTGGAAATGCATTTTTCGTTAGTCTCAGACGTAAATAATATCATTCTAAGAGATTGATCAAATTTATTTGATTGTATGCAATGTACTGGCAATTCATTATCGATTTAAAATAGGCTAAAAAATTGCACTTTCACAAATGTGCAACCTTGGGGTCAAAATTGGCATAATAAACTTACATTATATGTAATAATTGAATATATTTCAATTCTATAAACATTGGTTGATGATAATTCATTTTAAAAAGTTGATAATTTAGCCTTTTAATTTTCTACCCAATGTCCGCTTTTTCTTAACGCTCGATCCACTGTGCGCCGGACAGAAAAAAAATTTTTTTTTGTGGGGCTGTGTTATTAGTTACAAGCAATGTCTTTTTGTTTTTTTCGATCATATAATCACACCAGTGCGCGTGCGCACGTATCTGAAAATGATGACAAAAATATAAAATGTTAAGAAAAGACCGTCCATTAAGTACAAAGCGTTACTCCTCACGAAAAATTGTGTCAAAAACTTCTGAATCATTATACGTCTAATAAAGCAGAAATTATTATATAAAAACAATCCAATTAACGTTGTCCTTTAACCAGTACGTCAATGAACTGCTTTTAATAGTGGCGAACTTAGCAACAAATCGCTCACGCATACTATCAGGCGCGTGGTTCATTGATGTACTCCCGGCTAAAGGACGACATCGATTGGATTATTTTTTCAATAATTACTATTTTATTAAGCGATGTAGAAAAAAACGGTTCAGGACTGTTTGACTTAATGTTCGTGAAAAATAATGCTATATGCCTAGGAGACGATCTTTATACTTAACATCCTGTATAAATAACATACCTCTGGTTTACAATGCAAATTGTTTAATATTATTTCCA
The DNA here is from genome assembly GCA_035220575.1 of Temnothorax rugatulus. Classification (NCBI taxonomy): domain Eukaryota; kingdom Metazoa; phylum Arthropoda; class Insecta; order Hymenoptera; family Formicidae; genus Temnothorax; species Temnothorax rugatulus. Next base: position 25,429 of record JASTWL010000634.1, on the reverse strand, counting down.
TAAAAATTCTTTGTGTACTTGTTACATCCTTCATTAGGTCCTCCCATTTATTTTTGTTGCACAATTCCTTCATTTTTTTACGTTGCAGCTGGATGTACTTTCTTTTCTTGTATAATTGTTTTTGCATTTTTCTAAGTTTCTTTTTATTTTCATACGATTTCATTGCGCTGTAGTTTCTTTTCTCTCCTCGTATTTCTCTTGTTTCTTCAATTGTGTTGTAATTTATTTCCTCTTTTTGTATTTCTTCTGTTTCTTCAAAAATTGGTATTAAATTAGATTCACATCCAACATTTTTCGCGATCTGTACATTTGGATTTTCTTCATAATTGCAACATGGCTGTTTATATATTTCTGGTACATTAATATCTGGTGTATTAATGACTGCTATATTAATATTGGGTATATTAATATTAGGAACTGCAATTTCTTTTAAAATTCGCCGTTTTGTGTAATCACAAATTAGATCGTCAGAAAAATGTAGGGTGCAAATTCTTAATTTATCCAATCTTTCTTTTGGTGCATCTGTAACAGAAGTACAGATTTTATACATTAATTTATGTACTACAATGTATATCTTTTATCATAGAGAACTGATCGTGGAGATAAAGCTCGGATTTTATGTTCTCTTAGACAGGAACACAATGCTTACGTAATCCTGTAATCCACTCAGTAATTACGGTAATTACAAAATGTTATTTTAGAATGAAGAAGAAATTTGAAAGTTCTGATCAATTTTTTCCATGCTTAATTAAGAAATTATTAAATAAAATCCATCTAATTGGTATAGTTCTTTAAATGGACATACATCCGTAAGCCATCTCACTGGTGAAAATCATAATACTTAACGAACGTATATTTGTTTAAAGATTGGCACTAATTGGATAGACTTATTAAATAATTACTTCTTTATTAAATATCGGGAAAAGTTTCATTTTTAAGACTTTTTTATCTAAAAATAATGTAATTGAAGATAAATGAACACAAAATCTAAAGCAAGTACGAAATGTGTTAAGTATATATATTTTCTCTTTCTCTTTCTCGTGTGTGTGTGTGTGTGTGTTTATCTGTCTCTTTGTCTGTTTGCTGGTCTATCAAAGGAAATGAGAAACAGTAGGACATATATATATTTAACTTTTTTGACAATTCTGTTAATTCTGTTAATAAACTTACCAATTAAATCAATTCTTTGGATTGCTATTAACCAACATCTTCTTTGTTCATCCTTCGGAAATACGTGCAAGGGAATTTGTTTATTTGACGTGCACTTAGGCACGCAACATTTATAAACCATGGTCTGAAAAATAATTTAGTTATAAAATAAGGAAGAAAGTATATAATATATAAATAATATGTAATAAATAAATAGACAAAAATTTTTCCTTTTCACTTATCAAGAAGTTGTCACACCACAAACACAAACGTCAATAACTATATTACACAAATTTTACACAGAATCACAGGAGTGTTCGCACTAATTAATTATCACTAAAAACACTAAGAAATACCGTAAATGGTTTATAATAGCGTAAAATTAGCGAAACTAGCAACATCATATACTGCATAACCATAACGACATTTCGCGCGATTTGGCAGTTAACGAGTTTGGTGAACAAGCGGGAAGAGAGGTAAGGAGAAAGCAGATTGTGCTGCCGCCTGGAACATGCACCCAGTAACTAAAGCTCGGTCGCCATAAAACTCGCGAAGTTTGATCCCCCTGGCATAAACGCAACTCTCAATAATTAGCTCGTAAACGTGACTCTCAATAATTCGCTCGAGCCAAATGCGACGGCTGCTCAGAAACTCGGCTGAGGGCGGGGTTCACTAAATTTCCTGGAGTTATTAACTTTGAGTGTGGTTCGGCAGACATAAAAATATAAGGCAGTAAACCATGGAAAACATCGTATGTTTGCAAACAGCGGTCAGACGGAAGATCTGTGTTCAACCGTGAAGGGGGCGTGTGGCCCGAATAGGGTGCACGTGATCGACGTATCGCGTACGTCGTGTGTCCCGCTTTTGACCGGGTATCCTCTCGTTTCGGAGGCAATTCGATAGATAACGAGAATGCCAAATTAATATAACCGTAACGCGAACGCAATTCTGTACAATGCTTAACTCGAATGGTCGTATCTGATTGATACTCGAAACCTTGCTAATAATGATCGCACCGCTAATATTCCATATACTCCGTCGATCATAATCACATTTCACGCGAAAGTTCGTATCTTAAGGATACCGGAAACATCGGGAATGCTCGCGAGGGTCACCTCCCTTCGCACGTCAAGAACACGTGAACGCCGTATACGCCGGACGCTCTACTCGCAATTCAACGTGAAAACGCTCAGAATTTTCCCTCGGGGACGGGAACCGCACTAGAGTGGAATATATTCAATATATTTTACACGCAACTCGAATATAGTTCCCCGTAACTCGAATAGAACTCACAAATATATTACATGCAATGCAGATACGTACTCCACACAACTCAATTCGAATACTTAACTCGAATACGTAATCTCGAACATATATTACACGTAATTCAGACACACGGAAACGCCGAAGATAACACGCGATATATATTACACGCAACGATACTTTACCCGTAATTCCGGTAACGCCGAAGATACGCCGAAACGCCGAATATGGCACGCAATATACACGAAATTCAGATAACTCTGACGATACGCGGAAACGCCGAATATTCTATATAATATGCACGAAAGACGCATAAAACACACTTACGATACTCCGGGTATAGGTGAGCCACGGTCAGTTACGCACACGCGAAATACACGCGAGAATCACGTGCTACACGAAAAGCTATCGTCTCACGCAAAGAGCACCGGACGCAATAATTAATGCACGAATTCGACTGGCCACGTATACCGGAGCATCCACGCAATTTGACTGCTGAGCCGACCAGATAAGGACCCCTTTACTTCACTATACACGAGGCGGTCGCGGGCGGAGTAGTCAGACTCGAAATCCCGATAATCTCAAAGGATTCACGACGAGGTACGCGACGAATTATCGTACGCGAATCACTAAATCCACGCAAGGTTCCCCTGGATCACGCGTGTTTCTCCCAAAAACGATACTACCGTACACGACCCTCCGCCTCACGATACCCCGTTACCTGGTACTCGGGATTGCTGGTCGTTCACAAATTTTGGCCGTCCTCGGTCCTTCAGTCCTCGCTGGACATCCTTCCTCGCTCACGATCGACCCAACAGTAACGATCCGGGCGACGTCGATCCTCGGCTCCGATTTCGGCGGTGCCTCCTCGTCCCGCCGGATGGTGCCAACCTGCCGAAATCGGAGCAGTCATGCCGCCCTATCCTGCAACTGAGAAACGCCAGCAATACCCGCTCAATGTACCAGACGGTACGCCAGTTTACTCCACCACGGGGTCGGAGTTCGGGGTTACGCTACGCTAATGTGACGGGCACACGGGGCCACGTCACAGCATTTAAAGCTAATTGCATCTTTACTGATATTTCAAAAATGACTTTATTATTCTGGCTACTATTCATATATAAGTATTAGAATTAAAACAAAGATATAGATGAAAAAGATCTAGTTCAAAATACATTTAAAAATCTAATAGTATAGTAGTAGTTTCAGTAGTACGAATAGGTTTTAGTAGTAATAGGTTTCATTAGTTATAGGTTTTTTAGTTAATAAAAGTCGAACAGATTATTCGTTATATATACCATACATACAAATATTTATTCGTTAGTTACATACAGTGACGAGCATAAATGAGTTCCGTTACCCGGTGAGCTACGGTGCAGAGCGGTGCAGATGAGCGCGCTACCTCTAGGTCGGTTACCGTCCTACTTACAGTCACGGTCGATAAAAGGTTCAAAGACAGAACCGCGAACGCGTAAAAATGGTCAGTCACGCTGTATTGCTCGCGCGTGCATTTGATTAAAAGAACATTTTTAATACAATTTGATACACACAATTAATATTTATTACATACAATATAACAATCATAGGTGATTATGTAATTATAATTGTATTATGCATCTGCAACTATTATTCCACCGACTAAGTATGTGTTTACTGGAATAATATAATTATAGATAATATGATAATTATAATTACAACACAATTACCTATAATTATTCTATTGCATATGAAAAATTGTTTTGCGATATTTTATAATTTTTACGATGTCGTATTATTTTCAGCATCTTATTTATAAGTAAATAAAATATTAAAATTAAAAGCTAAGTAATGTTACGGCCGATATTCCGAGCAATATTAATTAATTAGGGTATTAATAAAAAGCTATATATACATTTTGAATTATACTATAATTATCGAGTCAACGTTTCGACTTGGTCTTTCTCAGGGCATTACATTCAAACTTACAAGTAATATAAATAAAAATAATTATAACTGTTAGAGTTCACATTATCAACACTGAAAATTATAGTCATCGCCGATGGAACGATTACGACACGCAAAAGAAATAAAGTCAAAGCCAACATCGAATTAAACGCCGTCACAGGCCACATAATTACAATAATTGTTACCTATTGCAATAAATCCTGATCTGAGTTGCAGTTGACGGAGATGCTAATTTCGTGCATTTTCTGTATATTTTAAAAGGGGCAGTCTTCTGTATGATCCTGGTATCAGCCATGCTCAACGTCGGAAATAACGCATAGAATTATTGATTTAATTACCGCCTGTCAGATTGATCTGGTGACTCAAATCGTTCGGTCCGGTTTCCCAGAACTCTCTTGTATTCCGTTTTGAGTTTAAATAACCCCGAGTTCTTATTTGTATAACGAGAGTGGTTATTTCTGCGATCCCGGAAGTACGCGGACGCGTTCGTGAGTCCGCGCGACACGAATAGCGAACGGAGCGTAACAATATTATTCCAGTAAACACATACTTAGTCGGTGGAATAATAGTTGCAGATGCATAATACAATTATAATTACATAATCACCTATGATTGTTATATTGTATGTAATAAATATTAATTGTGTGTATCAAATTGTATTAAAAATGTTCTTTTAATCAAATGCACGCGCGAGCAATACAGCGTGACCGACCATTTTTACGCGTTCGCGGTTCTGTATTTGAACCTTTTATCGACCGTGACTGTAAGTAGGTCGGTAGCCGACCTAGAGGTAGCGCGCTCATCTGCACCGCTCTGCACCGTAGCTCACCGGGTAACGGAACTCATTTATGCTCGTCACTGTACATAATAGAATGCGGTGTTACAATTTTATGTGGTTGCACGTAACTCTTTTTTGTTTGCAAGTCATTGTATTCATAAAATGCAAAACCTGTATATACCACAGCTGTGCAATGACCTAATTTCGTTGGAGATTTGTCTCGATTTTTTTTGTAATCTATAATACCGCATAATGTATAACTTTTTTCTCCGAGTTTGACCATTTTGCTTCCTCATAGAGGAAGCTTTGTTTTCGTGAAAAAAAATTTTTTTTAGATATCTTTGGCAATGTGTTTAGAATGTTTTAAAACGTCGAAAAATCACTTTTGTACAAAATGTCCGTGTGTATGTATGTATGTATGTCTGTATGTGTGTGTGTGTGTATGTTGTTGTCCGTATGTGCTCTAACTTCCGCAAATATTGAGATATCGGGCTGTTTTTTTTTATCGATAGAGTATCATTCAAGGAAGGTTAGTATTGAATTTGGCGATGATCGGTAAAGGGGTTCTTTTTTAACAAAATTTTGAATTTTTTTAGAAATGTCCGTATGTGCTCTAACTTACGCAAATATTGAGATATCGGGCTGTTTTTTTTTTATCGATAGAGTATCATTCAAGGAAGGTTGGTATTGAATTTGGCGATAATCGGTAAAGGGGTTCTTTTTAAAAAAATTTTTCAATTTTTTTATAAATGTCCGTGGTTGCTCTAACTTCCGCAAATATTGAGATATCGGGCTGTTTTTTTTTTAATCGATAGAGTATCATTTAAGGAAGGTTAGTATTGAATTTGGCGATGATCGGTAAATGGGTTCTTTTTAAAAAAATTTTTCAATTTTTTTAGAAATGTCCGTGGTTGCTCTAATTTTCGCAAATATTGAGATATTGGGTTGAATTTTTTTTTATTGATAGAGTATTATTTAAGGAAGGTTGGTATTGAATTTGGCGATGATCGGTGAAGGGGTTACCAATTTTTGCCTAAAAAGTGTACAAGTCATACATGTAATCTTATATATAAGGTATCATTAAAGGGAAATTCGAAACAACTTTATTTTAATGATACTCTATATAAAATTACATGTACATCTTATACACTTACATCTTATACTCGCTTCCTCATAGTTTTTAAGTGTGCAAGTGGAAACTTGCCAAATGTCCGTGGTTGTTATAACTTTTGCAAATTTTGAAATATTGGGCTATTTCTAATTTTATTATATTTTTCAGTCTTTTTTACCCCTATATCATATATAATACTTGAAGATTAGGTTGATTATCGGTATATCTAATAATCGGTAAAAGGGTTTTTTCTTCTCTCCAGGGGCCATTTGGGACTCGTCCGGACCCCCTGGGGCCGGCGGGGACCAAGCGGTACGGGTTTTGCGAACCCGGAGTGCCCGAGCACAGCAGTACCGTAACCCAGGGCAGTCCTCGTGGCTGTCCTGGGCCGTGAGGGCAGAAGCCTTTGCTCTCCCAACCATCCTAAGGGAAGGAAAACCCTGACAGAAAACCGGGGGACCGGCTGCCCCGCTAGGAGTCTGGGTCTGGCTTCGGCCACCCAGACTCCAACAGCCGATAGGGGTTGGCGGCCCTGACTTCAATCGCCCGGTCGGCCGGGACCGTTAGGCGGGGGCTTGCCCTTGCCGCCGAGCCAGGGTGGGGATGGGGAGGGGGTCCCGGTTCCTGAGGCGGGCAGGGATGCCGTCCCGCCGAGGGAAGCCGGAAGGCCCCCCCCTTCCTCCTTCATTGCACGCCGGTGCTCCGGCAGGAGGGGGTGGGGGGGCTCCCTTCTCTATCTTAGGCCCCGTACGTGGTGTGGGGCCGGGTGGAGAGGAAGCCACACAGGTGGCTTGCACGCCAGGGGTGTGACCCCACGATGCTGCCTGTGTGGAGGGTCGTCCCCGGGCCGCTCGGACGTCTTCCGAGGCCGGGGCCGGGGCGACCTTGGGGGAGAAACCCGTCGGGCCGCTCGAACTTATTTCGAGGTCGGGGCCGGCGGGTCTAAAGCTACTTAGGAAGGAGCCGTCCGATGGGCGGTCCCTCGGGGGCCCTGTTCCCTGTCCTCGAGGGCGGCGGGGGGCTGGGATCGAGTTCGCTCGGCCGGTCCCCCCGTCCGTCCGTGGGGGTAGGGGCTGGGGTCTCTGGGGGGCGTCTGTCGGCGGCGGTGTCCCCAGGGGCCGGGGGCGGCCTCTGGGAGTTCACGTTGGGCTCTCGGGGGGCGTCTTCGGCTCGGGTTTGGCGAACCCGGGGACACCCGAGTCCGGGCGGGCCGGGCCCGTCAGTCTTGGCAAACAACCGGCCTAGGGGAAGGACACCCCGAAAACAAACCAACCCTTATGTACAATGGATATGGACAATGACACGAAAATAAACTTACCGGCCCAGGGAGATCGGACTCCCAGGGTCCGGCTTGAGAGAATTATCGTCCCGGATTCTCTCAGGTCGTCATCCCGCGACGGGCCTGAAACCGGGTTGAGGGCGAGCCCGGTGGAGGACTATGCTATCGCCACGCATAAGGAGGATCCTCCTTTCGTTCATCCGGATAAACCGGCACCCAAGAGCGTAAAGGAGAGACGAGACCGGGAACTTTCCGGCTCGGGGAGGAGAGGGAGATCGCACAAGCGTGCCATCTCTCTGGACGAGAGAGGGAGATCCAGGTCAAGATCGGTGCGCGGTACGAGATCTGACTTCCGTGAAAGGCATGGCATAATGCCTGAAAAGGAGGACGGAAACTTGAGCGATGACTCGCTCAACAAGTCTTTCACGAGAGACGAGGACGAGGGCGATGCATCGGACGTGGAGTTCGTCGCAGAAGACCCGGGCATCTCTGAGGAACAGAAAAAACAACTCCTAGGAGGAAAAGGGTCGGGAAAACAAGGCCGACCGACCACCACTGGCATAGGCCTAGAGAAGAAACTGGTGGCCTATCAAAAGGAGGTGGAAAAGGCAAAAAGGACCCTTAAAAATATAAGGGACCCCACCGTTCCCGCCGACCTGTCGAGAAACAGGAAGGCAAGGGAAAAGGAAGAAATGCAGGCGCTACGCACCACTCCCACCTTGGACATTCCAGGAATCATCTTGGAAAAGATTCGAGGACTAGACAAGGTGGTGAGCGTCAGCGAAAACCTTAAGGGTACCCTCAAGGGAGAGCTAGTAACGATAGCGGCGACAATCTCCGCTGCTACAAATCACCTGGCGCTGCATCTCGGAGATCCCACAATTGGGGTGAACCGAGACGTAGAAATGGAAGAGCTGCGCAGGAAGCTCGCAGCTCAGCAGCAGGAGATTGAAAATCTCCGTACCCTTAGAGAAGAGAATGTCCGTCTGAAAGAACAGGCGGATCAATTCCAGCGGCAGATGGGGGCATTACAACAACAACTGCTCACCATCTCCCAACAGCGTAAAACATGGGATAAAGCCCCCTCCCCGAATCTCGGGAGAAAAAGGAGGAAGAAGGCACCTTTGATTATTGATTCCGATGAGGATGATGTGACGAAGGAGTCCGAGTCGTTCCTGGAAAAGACGTTTCCTCTTGCAGAGAGCGACGCGGATGAGGATATGCCACGTCGGCCGGACAACGCGGAAGAGGAGGTGCCGTGCCGACGCGACGAGATACTAAAGGAAGTTCGCCGAGACGGCATGCCCGAGGCCCGTCGGCCGCCGCTGAAGGGAAAATCAGCGGTGATATCGCCCGCGGTCCCCCCTGCGCCCAACAAGTCCTACGCGAGCGCGGTGGGCACCGAAGACAGGAAGATAGGGAACCAAAGCATCATGGAGGAGAGATTCGAGGTTCTCTCACAATCTCTCCCGCAAAAGGTGAATAGCTTCCTGGAGATGATGACGAAAGAACATCTCCAAAAGAGAAACGGGACGGAGACAGTGCAACCGCATGCAAAAAGTTCGCGGTCCGTAGGAGCCAAGTCCCCTAGGATTAGCTTGACCAGACTGTCCGGCGAGGAGATCCAAGGGGGCAGCAGAGCGGCCGAGGCGAAGCAGCCAGCGGAAGCGGAAACGGCGACAGAGTCGGCGCCGGCACCGGCAGGTAAGATGCGGCCAGAGATAGTTCCGGCGGAAACGCACGGGCCGGCCGCGTCACAGGACGCGGTGGGCGACGCGACAGCCGAGTCATTGGCGTCGCAACGCGAACCGCAACAGCCACCGGAGGTAACGACCGGGCGGACGACGGCGCGGAACAGCGCCGAGGAGACGGACCAGGAGGCTAAGACCGGGAGCTTTAAGAGCCCCTCGAGTGGGGACAGCGAGAAGTCCGACGAGGAAGCGCAAAGCTCCGACTAGAATAAGCATAGACTAAGGTAGACATAAGCACCGAGCCATTAGGGCCGAAGAAACATATATACTCATATACAGGGCCCGTTGGCCATTAGTAATAATCGATTAAAAATAGAAATAGGCCGGATGCGGCATCACAAGCAAAAGAGTGAAACCGCGACCGAAACCGGAGGGTGGGTCCGGAAAATCGGAAAATAATGGCGCGAGGGGCGAAAAAGGGGCCCCTGACACATAAACGAAGCCCCAGAATAAATCAGGGCCGGGCGGCATTGAAATCCGAGGGTCCGGACGCGAGATCGGGAACCACGCGGGAACCGCGGTAAAGTAGATCTCTGACGCGGGGTCGGTATGTCCGGTGGTCAGCTAAATCCGGAACCACGCGTCATCGCCGGGGAATAGTTATCCCTGACGCACGAGGGAGTCCCGATGGGTCGTCAGGGGGGGTCGGCGTCGAGCCCCGGGTACGGGTACCCGAGTTAGCGGACCGGTCCGCGATTACGCGAACGGCGCGTCATCTCCGGGGAAGGGACGTCGAAACGTGTTCCCCGGGGCCCCAATAACGGTCAGGGGGGTTCGGCGTCGAAATCCGACGTGGTGCAGGTCACCCGGACGTCTTCCACGAGGAAGTCGCCCGGATGCCTCATTAGGAGGCCAAAAGCTACGGTGCGCGCGAATCGGCGCCGTCGGCAAGCGAAAATTGCCGGAGTTGCGAAACCGCTATCCGGGCGCGTGTAGAGAGAGACGCGAATAGGGTACCCGCGGTGGAAATTTCCGTGGGAGCGTTCCGGAACGTTCCAGAATGTTCGAGAACCTTCGAGAGCATTCGGGAGCGTTCGAGAAGGCGAGAGCCGGCACGGCCTGGTACCGCGACGCAGTAGGGCCGCGGAGTGGGGGCCGTCGGGCAATGGTGGGGAGCTGCGGAGAGCTACGCCGCTCGAGGCAGTCTCTCGTGGATCGTCGTGGCGGTAGGGAAAAATTCCGTGACATATCCGTATTCTCGCGAATGCGTTGCTAGTGCGCGAAATTGCTTACCCCGACATCCGAAACAAACGGGAACGCCCGCGAAACGCGTTATTGTTCGTCATACATCGGCGAAACGGTGCTGCGTCACCGAAAATTGCTTGTGAGCCATTTGGCGAAAGGGCACTTGTGCTTGTCGATTAATGTATCACGTATATCGTGAAGCGTAGTTATAAGTGGATAAATAATCACGCCTGATTATTCAAGTGAGTGCGATTGATCGGTTTATTCAAGTGAAAACCCGAGAAATTGAGAGTTACGCACTTTCACGGACCAAGGTCGGTGAAAGTCAAGTGTCAGCCATCTTGTGAACCAACGACATAATTGCATAAATAATCAAGCCTGATTGTTGCTGGGGAGTGGATTAGGCGTCAGCACGCGGCGATCCCTCGGAGTTCCTCGGCGATCCTGGTATGCAGCGACAGCGATGATCCGGGAGTCCACAGCAGCGACGACAGGGGAGAACCTGAAAATAAAAGAGAATTAATAAACTTAGAGACATTTCGGAAAATCAATACCTACCTTCTCGGTTGGCGGGTGAAACCGAGTGGCGACCGTGTGTTATAGGACACATCGCGCGAACCGGGCCCCCATACCTCCGTGTTCGGTCACAACAGTACCCCCAAAAGTAAAAGGGGGACCTTCAAACACCGCCTCGACCAGCGCTGCAAACAAAGGCAGCGGGAAAAGGAGGAGAAGAAAGCCATTGCGAAGAAAACGAAAGCAGTGGTTGTTGCCTCAAATCCCACGAAAAAGAGGAAAAAAGAAGTCGCGAAGACAGCGACGAGGTCCAATTCCCCAGCTCCCCCGATCGAACCTTGCGACCGCACGCGAACCGGTCGCGCTCGGTGAGTACGAGGCCGCTGAAAATCGTCCTCGAGCGGCTCCCAGAGGACGAGGTGCAGAGGCTGACGGCCAAGCGGACGGAGAGGGCCGCCCCAGGTAAGGCGCGCGCGGTTCGCGATATGCCTAGGTTAGCGTCCCCAGAGACGACCGGAGAGGCGACGGAGCCCGCTGTCGTCGGAATGGAGCGGGAGCAGGTCCTGGCTGGCGCTGAGGAGAGAGAGAGCTCGTCTGGCGAGAGTTTCCGTAGCCCGGAGTCCGGCGACGGGTCACCGCTGGAGTAGGCGTGTAACGCTCCGAGGGCGGAATATGTAAATATTAGTATTTAGTATTCTGTCGTAAAATCCGCCCGGCGTAGTAATTAGTTGTAAGTATTAGACATAAGTTATAGGTTATTGTTCATGCCCGTTGGCAACAAAATAGGTTAAGTTTAGACCGGATATATAATATCCGAGACCCGCCGGTTGATATATTGATTTTATTTAGTTTCGGTTCTCGCGAAGATTATTTTGCGCGTTGCAACCGGCGAAAGATAAACGCGTCTAAGGCAAGAGCCACACGTAATCTTCGGAATTACGGGATGCGCGACGCGTCCCCGTGACGCGACGGATACGGCCCCGTGGTCAGAAACAGGGTCGGGTGACGTGTCCGCCATTTTGTAAACCAATGACGCGATCGAAGGGAAAATGGGCCCTGACGCGTTCCCAGCGCCCGATAATAGATCAGAGACGGTTAGCGGCGAAATGCGGCAACGAGTACGCGAAAATGGAGACCACGCGATTCCCGTCGGTAAAACAGGTCCCTGACGCGAAGTCGGTCACCGAAATCGAGTCAGAGGGGGTCGGTAATGGGAAATGTCCGATGGTCGGCTAAGTCCGGAACCACGCGTTTTCTCCGGGAAAAAGGTAACCCTGACTCACTAGAGACACCCCAGATACCGTCAGGGGGGGTCCGCGTCGAGATCCGGGTAAGGGTGCGCGATTTCGCGGACCACGCATTATCCTCGAGGGAGAGGCATCCCTGACGCACCAGAGGGACCTAGTACTCCGTCAGGGGGGGTCGGCGTCGAGCCCCGGGTACGGGTACCCGAGTTAGCGGACAGGTCCACGATTATGCTAACGACGCATCATCTTCGGGGAAGGGATGCGGAAACGAGTTCCCTTGATCCTCAATATCGGTCAGGGGGGGTCGGCGTCATCGGCCGACATGGTGCAGGTCACCAGGACGTCTTCCACGAGGAAGTCGCCCGGGTGCCTCATTAGGAGGCTAAAAGCTACGGTGCGCGCGATTCGGCGCCATCGGCGAACGAAAATTGCCGAAGTTGGAAAACCACTACCCGGGAGCGTAGAGGGGGAACATTCGAGAAGGTACTCGAAGTGGAAATTTTCTCGGGAACGTGCGAGAACGGGAACACGGCGTAACCGCGTGATGGAAAAAGAAAGCCGGCACGGCCTGGTACCGCGACGCAATAAGGCCGCGGAGTGGGGGCCGGTAGGCGAAGGTGGGGAGCCACGGAGAGCTACGCCGCTCGAGGCAGTCTCTCGTGGATCGTCGTATCGGTAGGGAAAAATTCCGTGACATATCCGTACTCTCGCGAATACGTTGCTAGTGCACGAAATTACTTACCACGACATCCCTCACAAACGGGAACGCCCGCGAAACACGTTATTGTTCGTCATTACATCGGCGAATTGGTGCTGCGTCACCGAAAATTACTTGTGCGCCGCTAGGCGAAAGGGCACTTGTGCTCAGCGATACTTGTGTTAATAAAAAGTGAAGCGTTGTTAATTGTGAACAAACAATCACGCCTGATTGTTTGAAATAGTGCGACTGATCGGTGCTATAGTGAATTAGTCTGAGAAATTACGAATTACGCATTATCTTTGACCAAGGTCAGTGAAGGTCATGAGTGTCGGCCATCTTGTGAACAGTCGGCACTAGTAAATTAATAATCACGCCTGATTGTTGCTGAAGCGTAGTTTATTAGTCAGTACGGTGGAATTTTCGGATTTTTCGCATTTTAACGAAGTTACGTGACCAAGGTCGAGAAAGGTCACCGTGGTCAGCCATCTTGTGAACCATCGCTCGCAGCGAATAAATAATCGTGCCTGATCGATGCTGAGGAACAAATAAAACATCAGTACTGTAAGTTTTCGTGATTTATTGCGAATTAGCGAAATTTACTTACCATCGTTAGCGAAGGTCATAGTGGTCAGCCATCTTGTACATGAGCCACATTTCTCGACAAATACCCGTGCCTGATCGTTGCTGAGGAAGTAATTAAGAGTCAGTACGGAGAGTTTTTGCGATTTATTGCGATTTAACGATTTTAACTTATCACCGTCAACGAAGGTCATGGGTGTCAGCCAACTTGTACACCATCAACATCTAAGAGTAAAGAACAATGCCTGATTGTTAGTAAGGAGCTAAATAAGCGACAGTACGGCGAGTTATATCGAATTTCTCAAAATTAACCGATTTTACTTGCCACTGTCAGCGAAGACTACACATGTCAACTATATCTTGTATCGTGAACATATGTGAACTGGATACAGCGCGTATACAATGATTTGGAATAAATTAATCATCATTTATAAGAATTAAGAGAATTTGTCAAGTTTACTTACCTTTTACTTACCTGGTCCATTGGCGGTGATCCATCGAAGTCCCTCGGCGATCCTGGTATGCGATGGTAGCGATGATCCTGGAATCTGCAGCGGCGATGATCCTTCCATGGCGGGTACCTGAAAATAAAAGAAAATTAGTAATACATTGACTTATCCGATAATTCGATACTTACCTTCTCGGCGGGAAAGGATAAACCGAGTGGCGACCGTGCGATTAGAGGACATCCATCGCGAAACGGACACTTAAATGGTAGCGTCCGGTTACAACCTATGGACGAGACGTGGTCCGTGGTCTCGAGGAAGGGGAGCAAAGGGAAGGGAAAGGAGCCTGTTGTGAAACAACAACAGCGATCAGCAGCAAAGAACGACCCGCCGCAAAGAGGGAAAGCCACTTCAATGGGAAACAGGGGAGACAAGGCTGCCACGCAACCTTCCTCTCCACCCACTGGAGCGATGTCCTCACAAAGAACGAGGAAACGAAGAATCCCCAGGACGTCCGCAGTAATTCTGACGTGTCCCGAGGACAAGTATACAGAGGCGGTGGCCGAGGCCAGACAGAAAATCAAACTGTCTGACCTCGGAATAGAGAAAGCACCGAATGTTAGACGCACTGCTGCCTCGGCCATGAGTTTTGAGGTGTCGGGCCCTGGCCACAAGGAGAAGGCAGATGCGCTGGCGGCCAGAATGGCGGAGGTGCTTTCGGGAAAGGAAGGCGTACGCGTTTCGAGGCCTGAGCTCACTTATGAGCTCAGGCTTACGAATATGGAGGGGACCGTTACAGAAGCGGACATAATGGAGGCATTGGCAGCCAAAGGGGGAATTTCCCCAATGGCGATCAAGGTGAGCCCTTTAAAGAGGACCTCCAATGGCCTGCACACGGCCCTGGCCACTCTTCCCCTGGAGTCGATAAATAGACTCATGAAGGAGACGAGGCTAGATATTGGCTGGTCAAGGGCCAAAGTGGAGGTCCTACAGAAGCGGCCTTTGCAATGCTTCCGATGCATGCAAATGGGTCACACGAGGGCAACATGCAAGAGCCCGAACGACCGCTCCGGCCTATGCTATAGGTGCGGGCAGGGCGGTCACCTGGCCAGTGCGTGTCAGGCTCCGGCGCACTGTGTTATCTGCGCTGAGGCAGGCCTCCCAGCGAACCATCCCATTGGGGGAAAGGCCTGCAAGGGCGGTAAGAGTAAGAGCCAAAAGGCGGCTGCCCAGAAGAAAAAGGGTGCGGGGAAATCGAACAAGGGGGACGTCAAGGCTTCCAGTTCGGCCCCCGCACCCCAGGTAGACAAGACAGGTACGGAAACTAAAGGCCCGAATTCTGAACCTGGAACCAGCCGGGGGAAATCCGTCGGGAAACTCCCGCAGGTAACGGAGAATAAGAGGGTGGAGTTATCACAGAGTACGATAGCCACCCTCAAAAAAGGAAAGAAAACCTCGAGGAAATCGGGGGAATCAACCTCCAAGCCCGCGCAAGCGACAACGGAGGACAGCGAGGACTTCAAGATGACTGAGACAATTGCACGGGTCAGCGTGACGACAAACAACGGGGAATGGGTCGTAGGCGAGGGGTACGAAGGGTGGACGGACCTCGCCATGGAGATCCAGCCTGAAGCGGCACAAGAAACCGTTGCCGCTGAAGATCAGACGACAGGGGTAGAGGACCTCGGGGACACGATATTGAAATGTCCTTAGAGGTCCTCCAAATCAACCTCAACCACGCTCGCGCGGCCCAAGACCTGTTTTTACAGACAATGGCTGAGCGCGGGTGTGGGTTGGGGTTAATATCGGAGCCGTACTTGATACCAGCGAACCACCCCAGCTGGATATCAGACACCAACGGCTCCGCTGCGATTTATTGGAACGCGCTGCCACAGTCCCCGCCGTGCACTCAAATTGAGGCAGGCGTGGGATATGTGGCGGCAACTTGGGGGTCCATCTCCTTCATAAGCGTATATGCGTCCCCAAGTTGGAGTCTGGCCAGGTTCGAGCAACTTCTTGAAGAGATAGAGGCATGTATAGCGAGACTGCATGGCTCAAACGAGCCTGGCCGGATTGTCGTGGCCGGGGACTTCAACGCGAGGTCCGCGTTGTGGGGGTCCCCGGTCACGAACGTGAAGGGTAGGACGCTGGAAGCCTGGGCGGCGGACATTGAACTATGCCTCCTCAACGAGGGCAGGGAGAGAACGTGCGTGCGGCGGCGGTGTTCCTCTGTGATAGACATCACTTGGGCGACTCCGTCCGCTGCGCGCAGTATAAGCAGCTGGGGGGTGGTCTCGGACGCGGAGACGTTATCCGATCACCAGTTAATTCGGATGCGCGTCGGGATCACCACCCCGGCCGAGATGAGCCGCCGCCGGGCCACGGCAGACGCGAGAAGGAGATGGGCCTTTAAGCAGGTCAACGTGGACCTGTATAGAGCGTCGATCCTCGCCATGACGTGGGGAGAGAACGAGGACGACGCACGGGAGGAAACGAACGCGCCGGTAGATGTTGACGCAGAGGCGGAGGAGTTACGGCTCCTGATGGAGCACGCCTGTAACATCTCCATGCCACGCCTGAAAGGCGGTCAACCACGGCGCACTGTATATTGGTGGAGCAACAAGATAGCGCGTCTGAGACGAGTCGCTAACTCCACCAAGAGGAGGTGGATGAGAGTCCACGCAGGTAGGCGTGGACCCTTCACCGTGGAAGAGGCGGGAAAAGCCTGACGTTCCGCCCACCAGGACCTCTCTCGCGCGATCAAGGCGGCCAAGGAGTCCGCCTGGGGCGAGCTCCTCGCCACGCTCGACGAAGATCCGTGGGGGCGCCCGTACAAGATTGTCCTCAACAAGCTGAGGGCACGGGCGCCCCCACTAACGGAGTAACTGGACCCTCATTTCGTCGGCAGGGTAGTCGACACACTGTTCCCTGCCGACAGGGGCGGGGTAACGGGTTTTCCCGAAGTCCCCGCCCAAGAATGGAACGAGGAGGAAATGGGAGTCACCGAGGAAGAGGTGGCGAGAGCCCTCCGCAGGGTCGGGAGAAACAAGGCTCCCGGCCCTGATGGAATACCAGGCAGGGCGTGGACCCTGGCTGCCGGGGGACTGATCGGTCGGATGCGTAGAACCTTTACGAACTGCTTCAAGACCGGTCGGTTTCCAAAGATATGGAAAGGGGCCAGCCTGGTGCTCCTGCCCAAGGTCGGCAAGCCGGGCGACCCATCCGCGTACAGGCCTATATGCCTGTTGGACGAGGCTGGAAAGGTGCTGGAGCGAATTATCGCTGAACGCCTCGTCCAGCATCTGTCTCGGAAGGACGGTATCAACCTCAGTGAGGACCAATACGGCTTCCGTGCGGGCAGATCAACAATAGACGCCATTCTTAGCGCCGTTGCCCGCACGGAGGCCGCAATAAGGGAGGGAGGAGTGGCTTTGGGGGTCGGTTTTGACATACGAAACGCCTTCAACTCCCTCCCGTGGCCAGTGGTGGGGGAGGCGTTAGTTCACTTTAACGTCCCCCCCTACCTGATCAAACTGGTCGAGGATTACTTCCGAGACAGAGGCTTACTGTACGTGGATCGGGATGGGGTCCTTGGAACCGGTGGTTAAGGCACCACTTCCATCCTCGATTGCAGACAACAGCGGCGTACATTCCCGAGCCAACGGGATGTCCCACACGCCAGCAGCATCAACGGAGCAGAACGAGGAGGACCAAGGTTCCAGCCAATCGCAGGCCGAGAAGGATCCGCAGGGATCAGAGGGCCTGACGCAGCAGAGTTTCTTCGAGGAGGTCTCGGAGGGTGAGATTGAGCGAATACTCGCTCAGGAGTCTACTCCGATGAACGACGAGTTCCAGCCAATAACGGTGGAGGTCGAGACACAGCAGAAGGAACCAGAGGACGAGAAGGAGGCCACGAAAGACGCCTAGGAGCCCGTGCGCCTACCAAGTAGAAGTAACCTTAAGATATTTTATAACTTTATATTTTCATACCGAAAGGTCTCACATTTAGCGACGATAACGCACTTTTAATTTGTTTTGCATAGGGAAACACGCACACACACACACAATTACACATACGACGAGATCAATCTCGTTAACCAATAAGAGAAAAGATAACTCAAAGCCAGTCAGAATGTTGCCGGATAGATTCGCGGTGATTTCAATAACTTTTATACTCATCATTTTTATTATTTTTATAACGTATGTAATACTTTTATTAAAGACAGCCAAATTTCCTACATTCGAACAAACATGAAGTTAAACGAGTACATAATCATAACTTGCATAATATTCTTTCCGATTATCACGACTTTACACGATTTAGATACCATTTTAACACTGTACACCTTATACACCATTTACATGATTATTTTGAACCTACCAGAGTAACCGTGATAGATTTTGATTTTCTCAAAGTGAGACAGCCAATAGGCGAGAGACATGACGATTAAGCGCGAAAGAGCGACCGTTAGAGTTATTTGGCCAAAAAGCGTAAGAATCGGCCAAAGGGATTCATGAGAGCCAATGGGAGCGATTCCCGGCGATGTCGAGTCAACCAAGTTAATTTCGATAGATTTTAGTTACAGCTACACCGCGCTAGCCAATAGGAACGATTTCCAGCGCGATAGTACAATTTTGAGTTGTTTGCAATATTTTACTTGTAACGGACCAATGAGAAGCGAGAATGTCGCAAGGTCTCAAAATAATGTTTATTTTGATAGATTCTCTTTAGTTTTATTATTATTTACTTAAAAGAAGTTATTTTGTGTCACTAGAGTTATTGTGATAAAGTTTGTTTGATTTAAAGTCATTTTGGGCAAGATGCCATATATACCGATCAATCGACCAATGAGAGGCGAGATCCGGTAAAGTCAGAATTATCTTAAGTATTTCCTGTCGAGTTAAGCGTTTGATATTATTATTTTATACATGCGATAGCGTTAAGTTGATTATACTTACCTGTCGATTCTTACCTTGTGATCACCGGATGGTGAGAAACCCGGAAGATCCCACGACGTCCTTGAAACCTGAAAGAAGGAAATTAGATTAGTTACGGGTTAATGAACACCCGAATACTTACCTGGAGACCTCGTGGAATCGTCCTTGTGACTTTGCAAGGTCACTCGGTGAAAATCGAGTGATCTCCGTCGTCCCGACGCGACTAGCGTTACAGCGACGACGTGATTGGTTCACGCCGTAGGCCAGGCGAAATCCCGATCACGTCGTCCAATCGCAGTGCAGCATCCTTTTATCCACTAGGGGCTGAGTCTGTTAACCGACTCAGCGTTAACGAAGCTTAAATAGAACTTAGTTTCGTGCCGCTTACAACACACGGCACGAGGGACCAATCAGAAAGCCCGGCGCGTCGTCATCTTCGCGCCTAAACCGAACGCACCACGCGTGCGCGTTCCCGTGGTGGGAGAGCAGAGACCATCTCTCGTGGACAGTTCGCCGCGAGCCTTCGGTACGATGACATGTTTCGTACTTGCGTCATGAATAATCCGAGCCGGCGTTCTTATCCCGTTGTCCGCTAGCGTTAATAGCGTGAATATTGTAACGCATTAGTGAGACTAGAGTGGACAGTCCGCCGCGAGCTACCGGTACGGTTACATCGTTTCATACACGTGTTCCGAGTTAAGATTCCGGGCCGGCGTTCTTATCCCGCATAGATAATAGCGTGATTAATTAAGAGCGTAACCACGTGCAAAGTTCAACGAGAAGAGCTTAACGCTGTAATACGGATTGAATACCGTAGAATTATACCCCGCAATAAGATCGCTGTACGAAGTGAAATATATTTTATTGTTATTTGTTTATAAAAAACAAAAGTGAATTCAATTACGCGACCCTGTCCTTCCCATTGTTCGTGTTCGCGCAACGCATAACCAGGGCGTGGCCCACGGCCTTCGACTCGTCCGCGGCGTGCACGACGGCATCCATCTTGTGGAAGAGAGCACGGGGCAACGCAGATACAACAAGTTTCTGTATTCGCTTGGAAAATACAGTGGCGACCGTAAATTCTGCCCAAGTAAGTGGCACAGAGAATAATTAGAATCGCGAGTCCGGTCACAGTCCTCAGGGTCAAGCTCATGGAATGCGGTGTTCCACAGGGGTCCGTATTGGGCCCACTTCTGTGGATCATCGCGTATGACGCGATCCTGAGGACCGCCCTTCCCGCTGGCTGCCATCTGATAGGGTACGCAGATGATGTGTACATGGTGGTCAGCGGGGAGGGATGGCAGGAGACACTTGGGCTGGCCAACGCAGCTGCGGCTTGCGTGGTGCGCTCTGTTAGGAGACTGGGCCTCAGGGTGGCCTCGCAGAAGACCCAGGCCTGCTGGTTTTTTAACCGGTTACGGCGCGGCCCTGGCAGGGCGCGTAGGATCCTGACGGGTGGACCGGGTCGACCCGCCAGGGGGTACAATATGGTGTCTGCCGGGGCCGGGCGGGCTCTGCGGGAAGCGCCTCCACGAGAGCTCGGTCTCACAGTGGAGGGAATCCGCGTCCCTATTGAGCCCAGCCTGAAATATCTCGGGCTGTGGCTCAATGAAAGTGGCAGCTTCAGCGAGCACATCGCCCGCACAACGCCAAAGGTGAGGGCAGCGGCAAACGCCCTCACCAGACTGCTCCCGAACATCGGGGGGCCTGGCGGGCATATGCGCCGTCTGTATGTGGCAACGTCCACTCGATGCTCCTCTATGGAGCACCGGTGTGGACGACAGAGGCGGCAACCAACAGCCGCCTCAGGAGGGAGCTGCACGCGACGCAGCGAATAATTGCTAGCAGAGCCGCCCGCACGTATAGGACCGTTTCCAATACGGCGGCAACGACCCTCGCGGGAATTCCACCGGTGGTCCTGCTGGCTGAGTCTCAGGCCGAGGTATATCGGCGGACGAAGGCCATGAGGCACAAGGGACCACCAAACTTCCCAAGCGAGCGGGGGTCGCGCTGAGGCTACAAGCCCAGGAGGATCTCCTCCGCCGGTGGGAAGAATACCTGGACGATCCCAGGGTCCCCGGCGCAGAGAGGGTCCGAGAGGCTGTGCGGCCTGTCCTGCGCGACTGGGCGGGCCGCCGGGAACGCGGAATAAGTTTCCGGGCGGCGCAGGTGCTCACCGGGCATGGTTGCTTTAGTGAGTACCTGTGCCGCATCGGCAAGGAGCGCACCACGGGGTGCCACCACTGCCTGGAGGGGGCGGATACGGCGCAGCACACGCTGCAGTACTGTCCGGCGTGGGAGGAGCTGCGCCGTGCCCTCCGGGAGGCGGTGGGACAGGACCTCTCCCCCTCGGCCATCATCGCAGCCGCGGTGGGGCCGGGGGGCGAGGAAAAGTGGCAAGCATTCGTCTCCTTCTGCGGCAGTGTTATGTCGCGGAAGGAGGCGGATGAGAGAATCAGGGAGGGGATAATTCCTCCTCCCCGAGAAGAGGAAGAAAGCGACAGCGACGAAGACACGCCGCTGATAGTGCGACTACGTCGCAGACTACGTCGCAAACGTCGAGACAACGGAGGGGTCCCCACCTCTTGAGAAAGAGGAGGAGAAGACAATAAGATGAAGACAACGAGGCGGGGGCGGGGGCGGTGTCCTCCGACGAGGGCGTTCCTCCCCGTCCCCCGTGACGGCTGCAGAGAGGGCGAGTGTCGATGAAGGAGGAGTTTACGAGGGGGGACGAGGGTCCTCGCGCAAGCGAGGGCTCTTCCTCCTCTCCTCTCTGGAGCTCGGCTCCACCAAGCTGTTGGGGCGGCGCGGGGGGGGGGGCTCGGGTGGGGACCCTACGGGGTCCCTGTCACAAGCGCTCCTCCCGCGCCGCGGAGGTACGGGCGGTGGTGGGGCTCTGGGGCTTGCCCTGGAGTCCTGGCATCGCCTGCCTTCTATGAGAAGGCGCGGAGAGGGGAGGGGGGCCAATGCCTAGGCAGCGGTCCCTCCCTTCCCCTCCCCGCCCCAGGGGCGGGCGGGTGGTCGGGGATTACCACCCGCCCGCAGCCACTACGGTGGCACCCTGGGAGGGGGGGTGGCGAATGGACGTGGGGTCGTCCACTCGTCACAGATTGGCTGTTAGCTTAGGGTTTGCCGAAAGGGCAGGACGCGGGGAGGCCCAAGGTTGAGATTTTGTTTGTTCCGGGGCCTCCTCAACACAGCGTCAGTAGGGACTCCGGGGGAGTTTTAGCGGGTGCAACTCCCGCATAACCGCCCTCCTCTCCCCGGAGGAGGGGGTATCCAGTGATTTCTCCCCCGTCAACAAAAAAAAGGGTTTTTTCTTAATGAAATTTTGAATTTTTTGGGGATCGGTGAAGAGATTACCAATTTCTGCTTGAAAACTGTATAAGATGTACATGTTTAAAGACAGAACCTTTTTATAGAATGTCGCCAAATTTAATACCAACCTTTTTTTTTTAATGATACTCTGTATAAAATTACATGTATAACTAATACATGTAACTTTTTAAGCAAAAATCGGTAACTCCTTCATCGATCCTCGCCAAATTAAATACCTTTCTTAAATGATATTTTATCCATCAAATAACTTACACACTTTTAAAGCAGAAATCGGTAACCCTTTCACCTCTTCGCCAAATTCAAAACAACTTCCCTTTAATGATACCTTGGGATTACTGATTTCTGGCTATTCTTAGAAATGTCCGTGGTTGCTCTAACTTTCGTAAACTTTTTTTGTAATAGTATAACAAATATTGGTATAACAAATATTAGTCGCAATAAAGCTTATCACAATGTAACGGCCTATCTTTGGATTCGAACGCGGACTAGAATACAAGTACACGAACTGGTTTATTGGTTTTAGAATATACAGCTATAGTGCGGGTGCACTCGACGCAGTAGAATATACAGTTATTACAAAATGTACGCGGTATATACAATCGACGATAGTGCCACGAGACGTGGTAACGCGGTAGACGGAACGCGGGACGTGTAAGCGGAATAGTGCAACGCTAGAATATACGGTTGTTACATGAGGTAACGCGGTCGACGGACGCGGTAAGTAGACGGAACGCGGGACGTATAATTACAGAATGAGCGCGGTATATACAATCGGCAATAGTGCTGCGAGACGTGGTAACGCGGCAGACGGACCGCGGTATGTGGACGGCGCGCGGGACGTATAATCGACGTAACGCGGTCGACGGACGCGGTAAGTAGACGGAACGCGGGCCGTATAATCGAGGTAGTGCCACGATAGGATATACAGTTATTAACGCGGTATGTACAATCGGCAAGATTGCTGCGAGACGCGGTATAGGGACGGGACGCGATAGGATAATGCAATCCTGTGGCGTGCCGGCAACGAGAGCCCTCGTTGCGAGGCCGAGCGTGCTCGACCCCGTATAACCGTGCCGTCAGGAGGAACAGGTAAGGAGTTGGGGACACCTGAGAGCACTCAGTCGAGACCCGGAGCTCCGGACCTCGTTGGTGTGTCGCCTAGGAATCGGTCGGGTAGGCTTCGTCGGAACAGCGGACTGCTGGAGCGGAGACGAAGTGTCTTCTCTCGCCGGAGCGTCGGCTTATATACCCCGGTTCGACGGGCCCGGCGGGAGGGAGGCCTATCGTCAGGCGCGCTGAGTGGGGCGTGCGGACGCGCGCCGGCCTTCGGCGCGGCTCGGCTCCCTTCGGCGCTCGTCGACGCCGCGCGAGGAGAAGGCCCCGGTGCCGCGTTTTGCCCGCGCACCCGGGGCCGGTGGAGTGTTTTAAAAAAGATGTGGGCGCACCGCGCCCTGTTCTCGCCCGACGGATGGTCGGTCGGGCGGTATCCGGCGGGTGGTTGCCGGGACGATGCTGTCTTAGGGGCGCATCGTTACAACAATAAAAAAAGTGTGCAAGTAGAAACTTGCACATTGCTTCCTCACAGTTTTTAAGTGTGCAAGTAGAAACTTGCACATTGCTTCCTGTTTGAGATCGTGCGAATCAGTGTAAGAGAAGGTTCGAGGAGAGTTTCGCGTTAAGTTGATTATCGCTTTCCAGTTATGGCATGGATTGTTCGAGCATATTATTCCAGAACGGTCGCTGACTTTCGGCTAATAATAAAGTCAAGCAGCTCACAAAAGAAAGATCCATGCCATAAACAAAGCAAGCGAAAACACGTAACGACAATTGAAAACAGTGACGTCCGCACGCTGACGTAGGGCTCCGATGGCCAATCACCCTCTCGAAATTCGTGGCAACGAGCCGGGAGGGAGGTTCGCCTCAAAGATAATAAAAGGGCCGCCGCGGGATCGATTTCGCTCGCAGATCAGTTAGTTACAACCGCTTTCGCACTTTGCACACCGCTTTGCACACCGCTTTGCACACCGCTTTCGTACACTTCGCTACTTCGCATCGCGAGCCGCCTTGCTGCTCCCAGCACGCCGTGCTAAACTCTGTGCGCGTTCACGGCACTCTGCCTAAAAAGAACGTGTATAAATAACTGTAAATATTCTGTAAATAGACGTTGCCATATTTTTTTGTAACTTTGGACTTGCTGTTTCTTTGTGGTCGTCTTCTACCTCGCGCTTCCTCGCGCTACCGCGCGCTCTCGAACACTTCCTCATAGTGTTTAAGTGTGCAAGTAGAAACTTGCACATTGCTTCCTCATAGTTTTTAAGTGTGCAAGTAGAAACCTGCACATTGCTTTCTCATAGTTTTTAAGTGTGCAAGTAGAAACTTGCACATTGCTTCCTCATAGTTTTTAAGTGTGCAAGTAGAAACCTGCACATTGCTTTCTCATAGTTTTTAAGTGTGCAAGTAGAAACCTGCACATTGCCTTCTCATAGTTTTTATGTGTGCAAGTAGAAACCTGCACATTGCTTCCTTATAGTTTTTAAGTGTGCAAGTAAAAACCTTTGCTCACAAAGCTTCCTCTATGAGGAAGCCAAAACAAATAAATACTAATAATTACACATCGAATAAAATAAAAGCTTCCTCATAGAGGAGCTTTGTGAGCAAAGGTTTCTACTTGCACACTTAAAAACTATAAGATAGCAATGTGCAGGTTTCTACTTGCACACTTTTCGTTATGTTTTCAAGCGTAACGTTTTGTTTGTATGCGATATTATAACGTAAGTCTGAAATGACACTTGTATCAAGAAATACGTGTAGACCATAATCGTGTGTTCTTTCTAAATTACTGCCACATTGTTTACATAATGTTTGATTAATACGTAAATTCTCCGTATCATCAATAGCTTCCTGTACATGGTTGAATCCTTTTCTGAATAATATGTCCACATTTAAGTTTAATGCTATCGCATAAGTTACCATTTCTTAATAATAATGGGATATCCACAAATTTATCCGACTGTACAAAATCCCAGTCTGGAAAAGGATCCATATAATTTGGACGTTTCTTTTTTTTTATCTAGTGTAATTTTTCCGCCCCAATTTTCATTAGCGTTAAGAGGATTATTCGGTTGCACATCGCATTCGTTAGCGTTTTCTAAGCTTTTATCATCTACCATCTCATCAATTTTTATGCTTTCTTCATGCATGCTG